>MU172921.1:140745-223826 GCA_016695475.1 Suillus decipiens | reverse complement strand
GAAAGCGATAGTCGTTGCTGTACGATCACATTTGAAAGTGAGCTTCTAACAGACAGACTCAGAGATAGGTTCAGAACTCACAGAAAAGCACGATACGAGCCACGGAGAATAATCCCATATTGAACAAGGTCTCTAAGGTTCAAAACAGAGGGACGGAAAGCGAGATTCTCCAGGCTGAGCGTTGAAGCTTATATTGGCATGCAGAACTCAGTTGCCAGAAGTCCGCTCATCATGCAGGAACGAAAACAGTGCCTTGAATCCCCAGCCCTGGCAACTCTCTCAGTCCTATCAAATCGTTAGCAAGCTCCGTTTCGGCATCCAAGTACTTACGTTTAGCATTGATTTGACCTGATATTTATTTGGAGCCTTTGCACACATGATCAGGCACTCGATATTCCTCAGATGTCCTTCTGAGTCGACAAGTGCTTCCAGCAAGTACTTGCTCAATTGAAGCTCCAGTCTGGTGGAGGTGCGATGATTCATGTTAAAGTTTCGGAACATATATAAATTCGACTTACATGATGAGTGTCATGCACTCGCCGCTCATCGCCGCGAATTCCGTGCCTGTCAGCGACAATCAGTGATCGACAAGGGTACTGACTACAGGTCGAACCTAGTTCAGATGAGTCATATACGTTCAACGCCTCCTTAGGCCTCAGCACCAGAACTAACACAATGGTTTAGTATGGGACTAAATCATATATTAACGAGTGTTTCAGTATTATCATGATGTACCGCGCGTCCAAGCTCGGTGTCAGGGTCTTAAACTGATTAATATCATCGCTGATAGATTGACATAAAGGCTATGCGACGACATACCCGTGGGCTTCATTTGTCCCTTGACTGTGGCGGTTTGATCACGGTGTCATCCAACTTGAAAGACCTTTTTGGCTGAAGTCGCTCCTTCAGGAAGTCGGATCAAAGACTTTTTTCACTTCCAGTTTGGTACACGACAGCCCTGACGGGCATGCCTAGACCACTACTGTTCTTATAGTATCTCGAACTACGTACTTCAGTCTGCTCGTCTCCCCCCAAACCCCATAAGTACCCAGGAACGTTGTGTGATTTCAAAAGTGTGTTCTCTGGCACGCAATTGTGTCGCAACGAGAACGGGATTCTGCTCACTTTAATAAGATTGAGTTCCCGTTTTCGTTGCCCAGACCGCATGCTTCAGTCGACAGCAGGTTCGTATATAGAATAATAAAACACCCTCTGGCATACCATCACTAGCCTACCCTGGACTCCGGTTCATGTCGGCCGAGAATTATGACAGGTATATTCGGAGATTAGCGGCAGAGCGTCCTCGAAATGGCTCGACCAGCAGGATAGATGGCGATCTACTTGGGACCGTGGAATACCTGCGCGTTCACATTGAGTTTGCTTCCGAATTTGTTTCCGGGTTCTAGATGAGGAGGGCCCTGAATGGAGAGTGCAGTCACATGCACAACTTGTTGCTGTTTGGCCCTGCAATTGTTCGTATGTACTGTTGTTCACGTAGCCTTGTGCAAGCTTGTAGGGTGAGCTCCTCAAGGGCAGTGAATCCGTTCCTGGTTTGTATCTGGCCATAAGACAGCCGAGGTTATTGGACAGACAGCCACGCGCTAGACGTGTATAGCGTATGCAAAGGCTTGAAGATATGCACGCTAGGCATCCATGTAAGTGTCGACATCATGTAGACGTTTTCAAATGTAGGCTTTGTTGCAGAAGCTCATCTGACACGGTTTTGACAGAAGGTTCCAATACCCAGCCAAGGGTGAACTGGAACTGTCATACAAGTGGACATGTCCGGGCACCAGCAGGCAGGATCATCAATACCCTTATAGAGGCAAATCCAAGTTTGCGATGAAAACTCGATATGAAGGGAAATTTGTCACAAGGTTGGCCAACACTATGGTCCGGGGATGTCATGGATCGATCTGCATGATTTACGTGTGTCATGCGGACGTGAGCTTGAAGCTCTTGGTTTGAGCGATCGTCGAGCCCGTCAGAGGCTCCGCATTCTCTCTATAGCCGATCACCTTGACTATAGTATCGTTGCTCGGAATGGGCCAACACGGACGAAAAATCCTGCACATACACGGATGCGTCGGGAAATTGCAGGTATCTTCTGCAGCTGTGCAGAGCTATGCGTACCAGAGTCTCCAGTTGAAAAAGAAAGATAATATTGGCGCAGGTTCACTCAGCTTCGTTTTAAGGAAGCCGCTGCTCTTGAAAGCTTGATCATGATGGCGCAGGGGTGCACCAAAACAGCAATTGCTCTTTCCGTTAATTGAAAACGGAAAGTCTGTGATGAAGGGGTTGGTTGGTGGATATTCGTCCTTGAGTTTTTATATGCGTCTTGAAGGAATTTCGCGATGTATCGATTTGGCAGTAGGAGTAGTTCTGCTCTGCGTGGGACATTCGCATGTTTTCAACTTTAGCTCTAGCTTTATCCCTCAACTAGTGCCTACTGGAACCGGCCACTGGCAATTCCAAGGAACTATCAACTTAGTCCATAACATCGAACCCCAGTGATTCGTCTACTAGCTCTCAGCCAACGGAACTATGAGCTTCCATCTAGGAGCTGTACAGTAATATTGCCATACAACGCATACTGCGTGCCCAAGGTTAGTGACGGAGCTTTGTACTTCCATCTAGGCCAACAATGTTGTAATTCATATCACGGAGTATCGAGAACGACCGTCTTCCTTTTAAGGGCTCTACTATGGGAGACCAACCACCTGTTACGACGTATCCTAGTAGGTTTGGAGCTTCATGCTACTGCATTGCTTACACTGATCACTCCGCTTGTAATGTCTACCCTATAAAGCATTCGTAAAGCACATAAAAATAGCGGTAAAATACCCCAATTTCACTTGTTTCTCAAATGAAAGATTCCAAGTGCACTGACCGTCATGTAGAATGTCTTCAGGTCAAACACAAATACAGGGTAAAATTCGGCACATCCAGTAGCAGTTTTACCGCATTCTTACGACATCGCTCGACCCATAGCTCCAGAATATGCAACCCAGAGAACACCTACAATAAGCACTGCCTGCCTCAGAATTCTCTACAGGATGGATGTATCCCGTTCATTGTCCGGTCTTACAACTGCGGAGAACTCATAGTGAGAGAGACTCCGATGCTAGGGCTGCGCTAGCCATTGCCTGTATGGCGCCACCAGCTGCGAGGCAAGTAATTGGTGTATGTGCTTCGCTGATATAAAGGAGATCACTGGTGCACCCATCAACCAATTCACCCCATATTTTCGAGCTCGAGTCTGAATCATTTTCCGCCATGTCACATTATGCCCACAACCCGAATTACCGCAGCAGCAGCAGTCGTCCCAGTGGTCAACAGTATGCACGCGGGGATGTGTATAACATACGACATGGACAAGACGAGCATATCACTCTTAGCCAACGGAGCGCACCTGTCCAAACTCGTGCGTTTACATATCTTCAATGTGGTTATTTTTGATTTTCGCTTCTCGCAGACCATCGCATGCAGTTGAATAATTATCTGCAACGTAGATTCGGAAATACACAAGGCCTCCGTCTTGATAAGTTTTCAACTGGTCCCGAGCACGCACCGTGCTGGACCGTGATTGTATACTGTTAGTTGTGTTCCAACTCCTTCTCTGTACATATCCATATCTGATTTATCCTTAGTCAGAGACTATGAATATGGCAGAGGCCAGGCGACAACCAAAGTGTCTGCCACAGAAACTGCTTGTGAGATTGCTCTACAAGCCCTCCAGCAACCAGGAATTGGCCATTGAGTTTAGATTGTTGATTTTTTGTTTGACTACTTTTGCTTTTGCTGTTTTCGTCTCGCCTTTTCATCTTGATTGCAGGACTCTGGAATTTACTTATATGATTTTGTCCCAGTTCTCTTGTTTGATCATCAAATTTGTATTTTCCTCTTCACTATAGTTCCCCCTACTTGTATTATGTTTCCTTGTAGTTGTCGAATCTATCAGAGTTTCTAATGAATATCATGAGGGCGTGAATGACTGACAGCAGAGAAACACGTGGCTGTGCTACTCCTCGGCTTCAGGTGGGTGAGAAGAACCGTCGTGGCCCGAGTCGCTTCCCGTTCCCGTACAAACTACTGTGCAACAACGTGTATTCGTTAAAGGCATAAATGCGTATTCCACATGCCCGCTTTCCACCGCACAGAGAGCGCACGTCTGCCTGGTGCCATTTTTTGATCTGTTACCGCACCCTGAGTACTACATATGACAGGCGTAATGCGCGAAAGTTTTAAAAACAGATCCAATCGAAGAGGTTCCTGGTGAGGTCCTCTAACATCGTCACAGCGAACGGGATCGACTGACTTATCACCGAATTGTAAGTGTACTGTGCAGTTTAGAAGTCTGGTTTACAGACTATTGCTCTAGTTCATGATTGACTACGCTTCACAGTCACTATTGTTTGGACTTCTCCCGTACCCAGAGGAAATGCGCATCCTTCATTCCGAGCTCGGTTGTAAAGTGCTTGAAACGATCCACTGCACAAGATACATGAGGAGCACATGTCAGTTGGTCCCTCGCATCTTCTCACTGAGTCGATCGTCATTGCATGTTGCTCGCCCTATTTCATGCATCTTGGGAATTTTTGGTTTTCCGCCTATTATTTTCCTCAACGCCGCGATCATGAACCCATTAGTCTCCTAGCTCCATCGGGCATCGCCTTCACTCAACACCGTCTCTCTTTTCAAAGTCTCATGAAGTGTATGTTTCAGTGGTATAATAACTGCCAGTAAGTTCAAGTATGGTCGTCAACTCAAACATTTGCAATGTCTCGAAGAAGCCAAGCTAATGGTCTGTCACAGTCCTTTACGGTGCCTGCTTCAGCTGACGACGTTTGAAGACGCTACCAATGCGCTAAACAATTGTTCGTGCAATTGTTCTGGTGATCTAAAAGACTTACTGTGGGTTTCAGATTTGCAGTCTATCGGCCAAAGCTCTGCTTTGAGCTGGGTCGATGTACGGCAGGGCGCTACACACCAATATGTATGGACGTCGACCTGTCGAAGTAAGTTTCTTTCGTCATTGTATTTGCTTATCATAGTCTCTGATCCGCCATTCAAGTTTCCGGAATTACGTATGGGGTCGGCTCGGGGACTCACAAACATCAAGCAAGAAATGTGGCAGCTAGTCATGCGCTGACTGCATTAAGGTCTGATCAAGGCTGAAGTACGAGTTACCGCCGCGGAGGCTGGCTCTCGGATGTCAATTCATTAGTCAACTTCATATTGATTATCTTCATTTGTTCCCTTTTTTCCCTTTTTTTTCTTGCGAGTTGCGCATTCCTTCCACATTCATCCTCATGTATTTTCATTCACTACCGTCCATCAATGGACGTTCCTGTATCTGCATCGTTTTAGATTATACACATCACTCATCTTATCTAATCTGTCTTGTTAGAGCGTCAGGGTCTGTAATTAATTTTGCCTCTTTCTCAAATATTTGGTTCATCCTCAGCTGGCGCCACCAAGTAAGATGTTGACACTCACATAGTAGGCGTCGATAAAACCTCAACACATAGATATCTGTACCTTAATACACAGGACTTGCTGCTGACCTGGGTACTGCACTCTCCCATCCAGACTAATACGGGTAGCAGGTTATTTTGCAGTTTTTCATTAGCTTTGAAACAGCTTGGAGATATACTAAGACACCGGAAGCCGGCGCTACGCTGACTGGATCACGGCGATGTTACTTAGTTCCTTCCGGTCGATATCTGAATTCCTATTTCGTATCAAAGTAGTTGTCGAGATGGACTACAACGAAGGTATTTTTTTGTACTGCGGCCCTTCCATGTCTTGGATCGACGCCCACAACAATTAACCTTTCAACGTTCACAATTTAGAGGCACTCTTCTTTGCCAATGATTCCCTATCGACCCTGATCGACCTCCATCAGTTCCCAGATTCGTCACATGTCGGTGACTAGACTTTTGGCCCCAGGTATGATCGATCTGCTGTCGGACTTATGGGGAGAGTGCCGACCACAAATCTCCGCTGTATCTGTTCGGGCCTTGCGCGTGTGTCATATGGCCACGCGATTGTTAAGTTTTCTTATCTACATCCGCTCCGGGCCTCTCGAGTGCGCAGAGCCGCCGTGGCAAGGATTTGTTGCTGGTTGCACTGCACCATAGTCTGATGCGGACGGCATCCCAGTCATTCCTTGGTTCCGATACCTCGAATAGGTTGATAGCCGGAGTATGTCATATTTATTTTTGCTGACCCTCTACAGTGCAGATCGGTATTCAAAGTCGACCGGGGCGTTGTGGGTGTTTGTTCGCTGTTATTATTTTAGCGTTGCATATCAGCCTTGTTGCTGCTCTGTCTCTCAAGGACTCTGTATTCTACGGTTGTTACAAGAAATGGGCGTTCTCGAAAAAAAAGTGACGTTTACCTCGGTCTTCAAGAGCACTCCATTGCGGCCTCTGAAATAAATTGCAGTTACGTTTATCCTGCGCAGTTTTTCTGATTGAATACGAGTTTCTTCGCAACCGCGGTCATTCGGTCTTCCTGACCAGTGCAGACGACATTTGGCGCTGTCGGTATTCACTTTGGCTACCTCCAGGCATGTCGTTGGATGTGCATATTTAAATACGCGCAAGTTATGGTACAAGATAGACATTGAACTGCTCTTTACTTTGCCAGCTTTACAATATTGTTGTCTGCCACCTGCCACTTACTCATAATGTCGCGTATGTTATCGTGTCTAAATTATCACTGAATAAGGCTGATGTTTCTCCAGGTTATACTATTGCCCTGAACAACCGCAAGTCCAGCCATTTCTTTATTAAAGGCGACACTAATTCTGACACTATAAAGACTATCAATCCCGCCGTAGACTTCATGCTATCACATGGGCTGAGGTTCAGTCTGGACCGCCGCATGCTCTCTCGTGGACAGCGACTTGCAAAGGTACTGTTACCCATCTCTCGAGATCGAAGAAATTTGTCTAAGACATCGTCATCCAGTGGATGGCGAAGTCGTCGGTTCCGCGACCGCCAATCAGAAAAGTGTCGCCAAAGAGGAGGCGGCTCGGATCGCTTGTGAAAAATTGGGCATTAATAATTAATATTTCTGCTTGACGCTAGCGCTACATTGTACAATGGCTCTTCTATCTGCTGCGTTACTATAGACATTTATCTGGACCAACAACAACGCAAAGACCGAAGAATCAGTGTATCTAATTGCGAGAGGAGTGTCGCTAGACTTTCGACAACATAAATTTGCTCACATGTTAGCCTCTTCGATTTACTTGAGGCAAACCCATAGCCGCTGAGTTTGATTTCTTGTCTCAAAATGGAAAGTGAGGTTGCGGTGTTTGTTTGTGGCTTGCACGTTTCACGCAAAGCCATCATCATGCTACGACGGTTCACTCCACAAATAGTCGCAGGTTTAACAGGTATGAAGTAGAGTCACCTCAATCGCTACCATTAATGTCATGTCCGCTGTGAAACTAACCAGGCATCGCTTCGGGTGTTTATGTATTCAAACCTCTTCTCGAAGAAGCTGCTATGAAGTGAGTTTGCCATGCATATTGTGTGATCCTATCACAACTTAAATTGCCATCGTCAGCCGAAACCCGTTCCCTCCTGTGAACATGTCAACAACGTCACCCGAGGCGCTAGGGAAATCCCCTGCATCATCGCCGCATTCTTCGGCAAAGTGACATTACACTGCGCTAGCACAAAACAGAGTAACGTGCAACAGGGTATGCGCCCCTAAAAACATACCCACGCGCTCTCTGATCAACCAGACAGGTGCCAGTTTATGGTCACCGCGGAGGACGGCGGCCGTACGATCACCTTGTATCCGAATAAGGGGCGTAGACAGCTTTACATTTTCATGTGTTGTCTTAGACGATCAGTGACGCGTGAGCTTCGCTGAGCTGCATTGACATGCGCTGGTGTATATCATGACATGTGAGATTGTATCTCCGGTCTTATTGGGGGCGGGGATCCCATATACTGTAAGTCGAAACCCCGGTATCTCCTCAGCCTAATGTCTAACCAACACTTCGGTATCACCGTCGATCAACATCCATTTTCATTGACGCGTTACTGTTAGCATTCGCAGCGCGCCGCTCCCATATCTAATTTGAATGCGTGAGATCATATAATCCATAATATAGGGATGGCGTACCTGCAGCACGGTCTCCCCAAGGAAGATCATCTCTTTGCGCGTTTCTTCAACGATGAGGTCTTGGATCTGGAACCATTTCTCGCCCTCGCCGCCCCCGCCAGCGGCACGGAGATGAACTTTCCAAATCGTGTTTTCCTTGTCGCGAGTAGTTCCGGCAACTGATTCATGGGTTACATTGGCGATCAGATCGTAGACGGTTGGCGGATGCGTTGGTGCTGCATCCAGATCTATAGCGCATAAATTATCATCAGTCATTGGTTGCGCTCATGCGATTATCACGTGAGCATAACTCGAAGCGCTCACATTCACGGAAATCAACTCCTCTGAGTGGGAATGTGACGATCGTTGGGTTTTTTTCTTCGACAAAGGCGTTCTTTGTAAATCGTTTGTAGTGTAAAACGATATACTGTGGGAGGCGTTGACACTTGTACCTGCGTAACTGGCCTGCAGACTCCTACAAGCGCACATGTATCCAAAATGTATTAGTTCGGTTCGATAAAAAGAAGCGAAAAGCAGAGCTAAACTCGCCTGTGTGGTAACTCCATCATACTTTGCTAGTACAGAATGGATGCTAACCTGTGGAATGATGTTCTTCTCGATCGTATCTTGGAAAAGAGGCGGTGGGGGAAGATCAACCGCTAGAAAGAGAAACGGCGACACAGTAGCCTTGATGTCTGACATGCACTATTATGAATAAGGGTCCAGGTGACCACCAAAGTCGATCCCACCTCTGTCAATATCAAACTGCGGCTTCTCAGAACCGGTGGAGTCCGGACGGACAACGACCTGCTGTGTCTCCACGCGGAGTTCTCCTTGAAACGTTGAAAATATGATACCTGTACATTTCATGTATCAATTCGGATGCCGAATAAGGGTAAACAGCAGGCCAGTTGATCTGCACATGACGCACTCGATTTTTTTTTCTTAGTTCCACCCATGTCTTTGTGTAATCGGTTAAGTAACCAGCCGAGAAACTCGACAGGATCGCCTTGTTGCTCGAGTCGGAACTTACCCGCACTAGCGCGGTTGACTTCCTGGAGAAACTCATGAGGGCTAACCTGACTTTTGAATAGCCGGGGATTCCATATTTTCTTGGCAAGAGCGGCAAATCGTTTAACAAGTTCAGACTCCTTTCCGCGGAAGGAAGACAGAAGGAGGTAGTCCCGTAGAGGAGGGATGTGAAGGAGGGAATGTATGATGACATTCATGTGGTCGTTTCGCTTGATATTGTTTAAGCCGATATAACCAGAAAGATAAGGTTTTGATGAGAGGTCGTAGGAAGGTTTCAGAAGATGGGATGGCGAAGATAGGGTGGATGTGGAGGCCTTTGTGAAGGATGGATTGAGGACAAACGAGATGTCTTCGAGAGATGGGTCAGAGACAAGATAACCATCTGGAAGCACATACACCTATGTGACGTAAGTATATGTACGTGTGATTAGCATTCAGCTCACTTTTGCTGTCTCAAGGTTGATAAAAACATGGTGGTCATCATGAATGGAATGCGCATAAGCGTAAGAATTGCGACCTCGTCCTTGGAAGTACTTTCCACAAACTAGGCAGCCATATGTGTTTATGTTTGACATAGATACGGAACACACTTTCTCAAAGTCAAAGTCGAGTAATGCTCGATTGATCTATTAAAGGTCTTGTCAGCGAATACATGCGTGACGGGTTTCAACGAATGGCGCACTGTATCAAGGTAAAGGTCTGACGCTCTAGGTTCACTTTTTGACTGCCCTGTTTCACCCTTTACTTCTAAACCTTCTTCATCTTCATCTTCATCTTCATCTTCATCTTCATCTTCATCTTCATCTTCTGGAAGTCGAACTGCTCCAGTGATATCCCCCGTGCCATTTGACGGCTCCGCAGAAGATGTACTCGCCTGGCGTTCACCATCTACTTTTGCCCGTTTGGCAGGACGCTCATCAAAGCTACGAGAGTCATTTTTGATAACTTGTTTCCTGCTGGCCATTGGGATGGACGCTTCTGTGCGAAGTCTGAGACTGCAAATGTTTAATGGCTCAAAGTAGGTTTAGTTAGGTAACGAACCTACTCTGAGTCATTACATAATTGGAGTGTTTGACGGTGAGCCTACTTCAACTTTTCAAGTACTGCTAGGATGCTTCGGGGTACATCCGTTACTTTACGCACCCTTGCGCATAGTATTCGGCATGTTAGCCCCCCATTCTCGACGTCAGCAGTTGCGGCATCAACTCAGCCTAACGCAACTTTAGACCTCGATCCGACACTAAAGGCGCTTTTGCAAGACATAGATATCTCCTTGACAAGTCATAAACACGTAATGGCAAAGAGACCCCTACGCGAACTTGAACCTGTCGCGATTGAATATTCGGAGGAGGCCGAGGACGCAGACTTCGTTGAAGATCACTTTGAACGAAACGAGCACCGCAAATCTCCTGCGGCGCGGTTTGGAAGCAAAAAAATCGGTGCTGTTGCTATTCCCACTGAATTGCAAAAGTCAATCACTGCTCTGATAGATGGTTTGTCGGATGAGATCAGTCTCTGCACGTTCTAATCACTCAACAGCTTCTGACAAGGTACAACTACATAGTGATGCGACACGTCTCTTCTTTGATGAGAGTGAAGGATGGGATCACTCGTACGATGTGAAATACCGCTCTCATAAGCAAGGGGCGCGACATTCGGACCGTGACGGGACAGCGTTCGCGTCGGTCGTTCTCCCTGCGCATTATTCTGCCATATGTGCTGTGCTCCACCACGTTAAGCACAGATTAGGTCCACAATGGAATGTTCAACGTGTCATAGACTGGGGCTCAGGCGCAGGTAGCGGATTATGGTGCGTTATAGATATTTGTAATTTGTAAATGCTGAAAAACGTCAGGGCATCGATGAATACTTTTCAGAAGCCCGTTAGCGCTTCTGAGGAACCGCGCCTCTCTACATCCAGTATCTTTACATATCTCGGTATCGACAAACGTGACGGACTTGTTGCAATAGGCAAACGTCTACTGAGAGGTGACGTATTCGTGCTGCATCTCGCTGCGCACTCACTAAATTAATGAAACAGACACCGACTTGGGCACCCTCAGCGCAACTTGGCAAAGATCTTTCCGGCAAGATGATATAATTAAGCGAACGGAGGGGCATGATACTCTCGCCCTGTCTGCTTTCATGCTTTCAACTCTACAGACGCCTCTCGCGCGGAAGAAGTTTGTGAAGGAGTTGTGGGAAAGTGGAGCACATACTATCGTGAGCTTTCATTTTTGTCCCTTCATCTTAGTCACCGTCTAATACTCCTGAATTATTATAGATTTTGATCGATCACAAAACCAAAGCTGGTTTTCAGAACATTGCAGATGCACGCGAATATCTCCTCGAGATGGGGCGTAAAGAACTCAACGACACAGAAACTTCAGACTGGCCTATTCGCGGTGCCCACGTTGTTGCTCCTGTGGGTGTTGGACTCCTCGACCCTCCGATGAGTTATGCTGATTCTTTCGTCTTTCTGCAATAGTGCCCACACGATGGTTCTTGCCCTCTGTACTCCGGAAAATCCGTCAATCTAGTGTGTGGCTTCTCGCAACGCTTGCAACGTCCGTCCTTTGTTCGTCTCACAAAACATGCACGTGAGGGTCACGAAGATATCGAGTACTCTTATGTTGCAATTCAACGTGGACCACGCCCAAGCATGGTGGACGAAGGCATCTCTACGCAGGTGAGGAGTGTGGGACGCGTTGGCGCTGTCGGTCGGGAGGAGGCAGAGCAGATCAGGCTGAAGGAAGAAAGGGTAACAAAGGAGCTTGTACTTGACGCAGATCATGTTGAGATGAGACATGAAGCTGAAGCAGCTGACCATATTCCTGCGGAAAATTTGCTAGTTGAAAACTCAAAGGAGGTTGAAGCCGCACTGCGAAATGAGGCATTCCATTGGCCACGCCTCGTCTTCCCACCTTTGAAGAAGAGCGGACATATCATTATCGACGCATGCACTGCAGAATGTTTGTTACCATTCATTATTTATGGCCCTGAGACTGGTCTAATACATGATACAGGCAAAATTATGCGTCTTACTATCCCGAAATCCCAAGGTAAACAACCATTCTATGACGCGCGGAAGTCGTCCTGGGGCGATATTTTTCCTCATCCGCCAAAAAATCGCCCACAGGAGAAGTTCCAGTCTACGCGAGAAGGTGGGTCAAGGGGGGATGATATTGGCAAGAGGGCAAAGGGACGGGACCGTCCGAAAGGCGAGAAAAGTTATTTGAAGGTAGAGGAGGCGTTGAAGGAAAGGAAGAGAGCTTCCAGACGCGATCGTGCAGTGCAGAAGGACGACTTCGCATTGCTAGCCGAGCGATAGTGGAAATCTTTTTTCTTACTTGGATCTCTTGTATTTGGTCTGCTCGTCTCCACTCACACGCTACGAATTTAATGTATCATTAGTATTATTGCAGTGTTATCCCAGCCAGTCGGACAAGAAACTTGGAAAGTTTTCACCTGAATGCAACTTGAATGTACTGTATAGTGGTCTACTTCCTCCTGTCCACTAGGTACCATCATCACGGTCTCAGTCAACCATTATCGATCCACGTACAACTCGGAGAGTGCTACACACGCCGTCTCAACGTGTTATGCGATCGTACCATGGGACAATTAATATGGGAACGGTCTAGCCAATCTCTCTACTGTCCAAGATCACAGGAAGAGCTGACAAGGAGTCCCAAAATATAGGTGGTAGATTCGCTTCGTGAAACATCTAGCGTAGAACACGAATGCGTTTCTGAATGGTTAGTAATGATGAAAAGGTGATTTGTGCAAGGATACACAAGTAGCACATTGGTCTCAAGCAAAATATTTGAAATCGAAACTTCCATTGCATTGTAGTTTAGTACCCGATCAACACTGCTCTATCAAATGTCCGATATCTGGATGCTGGGCGCCTGCGTTGAGCTCAACATTACACGTGTGATGGCATTGACTAGTAGCCACTCAATCAGCACTGGAAAAGGTCAAAGTAGCAAAAAAAAATTACCGGGCTTGACACTCTTGCTCTTTCCCTTCTCTTCGGTATCTTTCTGGTTCCCGGTCACCCGTTTAACGGCAGTCACGAATTGTTTGACATTTTTAACTACGTCTTCTATCGGGAAGTGGAGCTGTCGGTGTAAATGGGTTTAGCATGGTAGATCGCGGTCAACGGACGCGAGCTTAACAAAGCTACTGACCTTGCCAATTGGCACCCGAATGACGCCATTCTTATCACCTTTCCACTCTGTAGTGCCAGAAAGTCGCCGCAAATAGCCGGCAAAATCATCCGTGACCGTCCCTCGACGCTCAGAGGGCATCAAACCACGGGGGCCGAGGATACGTCCGAGTTTTGGGGTGATGGCCCGGATGAGGGCTGTGGAGCACAGAATGGTGGTTGCATGATGTTTGCCACTGATTATACCATCTGCTAGCTCAATTCCGCCGACAATGTGCGCACCCGCACTTCTCGCCTCATCTGCCTGACGGCCCTCGGCGAATACAAGAATGCGGTCTTCGGGGCGAGCTTTAGTTTCACGATGCAGAGCAATACGGCCCTTTGGAATAATGGATCCGCGGGACATGGCAGTTTTAATTACCAGCTCGTATGTAGCATTTGCTTTAGCAACTTCAACCGCCTACCAAGATCTTTGGTTAATAAGTTGTAATAAAGCCCGGGGAACGTACGCGGATCACGTCAATAGCGCTTTCAAGAGTCATCTTCTCATTCTCATATATGTGCTTGCGAGCCTTCGCTGCACGCTTTCTTGCCTTGGCTGCAAGGGCTTTTTTAGAGAGCACCGGAATCTTTTTCATCCGCCGTAGGGCTAAGATGGGCGTTGAAGAAAATTCTCGAGCGAGTGCTGGGCGCTGCACAGATTCAGATACGAACATTTCGTATGAGTAGGTACTTACTGTACTAAGAATTGAATGGCGACATTGCCGACAGAATAGCCCAAGGGAAAAGGACATGTTCTACACTTGCCGGTTCACGATGCCCTTGAGAATTTCAAGTAAAGCAGCCGTGGGAAAATGAGTAAAGTAATGAAATTTGTTGAGCTCAGCCAGGATCGTTCACTTGCTTTCACTGTATCGCGCCGCAGGTTATGTCAGTCTCAGCTTCGAAATCGACCGGCTTGCCGCTCCAATTGCGCGGACTGGTTGCACGCCTTTATTCGACCCGCAAGGGCGAGGCATCTTCTTCCGACCCACAAAAAGACACCATCCGTCGCTACCTATACCCTCCGAACATCCGCAACAAAGCCTCTCCTACTGGTACATGGCGCCCAGATGTTGCACGCGCTCTCCAGCGTGCGATCCCATCTGTGCAAGCACACGAGACTATTGAGCGCGCTTGGCTCCTCCATCAAAGACGTCTGCGCAAGAAACGGGATGCAGAGCTGCAACGCAAATTTAATTGCATGAGACAGGCAATGCAGGAACTGGAAGAGATTGACTCGAGGCTGTTTAGGGAAGCAAACAAGCAAGAGGACCCAAGGGCGAGGAGTTTGGCTGAGATGGAGGCTATGAAGGGTATGTCTGAACCGGAGAAGCGAGCTGTCGAGTCCAGGGTGAGGGGTTTGTTCCCCAGAGAACTCCGCATACCAACAGATACACCGCCGAAGAATGGCTGGCCTACTGAATGGAGACCATTCCAGAGGCCCTTGGCATAAGTATGTCCATTGCTTTTGGTGTAGGCAGATATTAATTGCATCTTCTCGCAGGCACAGTCATGGGTTTCTTTCATCGCTATCAGGAGGTGCATACATAGTGGATGTGATCGGTCTCCTGTCTGTTGAGGTCTTATGATGTGCCAGATATTGGCCGGCCACGAGCGCTCACAATTTTGTCAGGTCTATGAGAACTCGTTACGAATTTAGCGAGTCTCAATCAATTATGATGCATTTATCACATATGATGCATCGTCAGTCATGCTGAGACTCGTATTGAGGAAGCAATCGACGTCCTTGACGTCGATGGAGAAGTTCTTTGCTCACCCCCACTCTTATGTGGAGATGGGCTTCAGCGATCTTATCATCTTGGTGGTGTACTGCTACTGCATCTTCATTCATTTGACTTTGAAGCTTGCTAGCGATAAACAGATTTATCCAAAATCTGTGTGCGTGTCTCGTGTGGCGAGCCTGCCTTTTGGCGGAAGTACTGGAGTGCTACTCTACTTTACCTGTGCGAGCTGATTTCGTTATGCATTCATTACCAGCCGAGCACAATTTACGTTTTAATCGTGAATTTACTAGATCCCGGCCTACAGGCCAGGTAACTTGTACTCAGAGTGTTATCAGGCATTGTGCTCATCGCTGCCCAGATGTTGCATTCGCGTCTTACTAGCCCCTAGGCAGTGAGGAGACTCGAGGTTATCATCTCTTAACAAGGCGGCTACTGGTTCATGAAACTATGCGCCTCATTTGTTGGACGTTGAACGTTGAACGCTCAGCATTCAATTCTATCACTAGCTATATTGAGCGTCTCTTGCAGCAATGCCTCTCTTTCCATCCTTTGTGGCCAACCCACCCCATTATTCAAGTTCCTGATAAGAAATAATATAACAGTATTGTTTGAATATGAAGCTTTGAGCCAACGAGTCTTGCCCTGCTCACGTTATATTAATGCTGTGCACTTTCAATACCCCTTAGATAGCACTACTTTGTGACTTGGCGTCTAGCGCGCCACCTCGACGCGAAGCTGCACACATCCACCACCTCATCGTTTACTGCACCCCTTTCATAACTTAAACTTGTAATGGATGACGACGATGCCGATTATATGCAGGGCAGTGATGATGAGGTCGCACTCCCTTGAAGATCAGCCCCTTGAACGTTATGCTGACCCCGAGCTGCTTTACAGGATTACGGCTTCGACTACTCTGATGGAGACGAAGCCAACGAATCCGGAAGTGCTGATGTAGAGAACATGTATTACACTGCAAAATGTGGGTAATCCAGCGTACAACAGAAGCCGTTGATGCATTTCTTCCTCCAGCAAAGAAAGAAGATACTCCAGAGGAAGCACTCAAAGATTTTCGCGTTATAGTGGACCAGGAAACAGAGAAAGGCGACTGGTATAGTTTCCTTGCTCAGTGATTAAACTGCATGCTAACGGATACCTTCCAGGGGCTTCAAGGCTCTCAAGCAATCCACCAAACTCCTCTTCCTACAGCTACACCGACCAGCAGATGCCTTGAAGACCTACATACAACTCCTTACCTATACAAAGTCTGCAGTCACACGAAATTACTCTGAGAAGACTATCAATGGCATCCTTGATTATGTTGGTGGCGGGAAGAGTGGCCCTGTCGAGGTGGATGTACTAGAAAAGTTCTACCAGGTGACCAAAGATGCGCTTGAGGAGGCTAAGAATGACGTGAGTACTGTGATGGTCCAACATGCTCTTTGAGATATTGATGTCCCCTCTAGCGTCTGTCTGTCAAGACGAACTTGAAACTGGCGAAGCTTTGGCTAGATCGAAAAGAGTACGGACGTTTGACGAAGGTATTCATCATTTATCTTCATACATATGGACTCGACAGTCTCTACCAACCAGCTCATCCGCGACTTGCACGCCACGACCAAAGCCGCCATGGACAGCGAAGACCAGTCGCAACGGGGAACACAGCTCCTGGAGATCTATGCACTCGAGATTCAAATGCACAATGAGATGCGTAACGTCAAGAAACTCAAGGTACAGCCTCACATTTCACTCGATCATCCAGACCTAATCAAGTTTCCGAACATAGGAAATTTACAACGCATCCAATAGTGTGCGCTCCGCAATTCCACATCCACGGATCATGGGCGTTATCAAGGAGTGCGGAGGCAAGATGTGGATGGGCGAAAGTGACTCTTGTTCATCCCCCGATTCTCACTCGTGTCTAATGCTATCGTACAGGACAGTGGAATCGCGCATCAGAAGACTTTTTTGAGTCCTTCCGCAACTACGACGAAGCCGGCTCTCCGCAACGCATCCAGGTCCTCAAGTACCTTGTCCTCGCGAATATGCTCACTGGATCTGAAGTCAACCCATTTGACTCCCAAGAGACAAAGCCGTATAAGAATGACTCGCAGATAAAGGCAATGACTGACCTTGTAGACGCCTATCAACGCAGAGAAGTTCATCTAGCTGAGAAGATCTTACGAGGTAAGGCCCTTCATGTATCCAATGCACGGTGCTCAACGTGACGGCAGATAATCGGTCAACGATCATGGATGACCTATTTATTAGATCATATATCGGTGAACTTTTGCGCAGTCTGCGTACGTCCTACTTGATTGACCTCATCAAGCCCTACACAAGACTGGAGCTTTCGTTCCTCGCTAAAGTGATTGTTTCAATATTTTTGTAACTATCTTTGACACTAACAGTCGTTTAGCAACTTAACGTTGAAATTGCTGAGGTCGAGGAGCTCCTTATTGGGCTTATTCTCGAGGGAAAGGTTGATGGTCGGATCGACCAAGTCGGCATGCGCCTTGAACTCGACCAAAGGTGGACAATTTGCTACCGTTTTCCTCTTACAGACCCCATACTGACTCAATCACAGCCACGCACTGGAGAAGAAGCGTTATGCCGCACTTGAGAGGTGGACGGAAGTCCTGGAGGGCTTGCACTCTACTGTGGCAGCCAAGACAGCTGCTGGAGCAAGAGGAGATTCGATGATGGGCATGCCGCCTGAGCGGTTCCCTGCTGATTTTGGGGGGGCGACAGTGACAGGGTTCTAATTAATACCTCGTGAAAGTCCTCCTGACACTGCCTTATGATTACATTCTCGATGTTTCCCTAAGCTTTTCACGAGTTAGACTGCTTGAGACCGACACGATTTGATCCTGCAGTTGTGTAATATTGTTCGATCCACCCACTCTAAACAGACAATCTCACAAGGTCAACACCTGGTAATCCCGTTCAGTGTAGCTCTACTCACACGTGGACAGGAGAGCTCTAGCCAGCATATGGATGTGTCTATGAATCCAAAGAATAATTTTTCGCAAACAACACCTATACAGTACACCTGTCACATGTCTGAATGAAATTGAACAATGAGTCACACTGCATGTCACGCGGCGGTGCAAGGCATTTGCAAGAAACGATCCGTTAGCACACGAGCTTGGGCGTCGTCCGCAGAATACCCGAATGCCTCGCTTTCATACCACGCTAGTTGGTTTTTATTGCGCTAATACTAGTACGTGTGAACTGCTATTAGTGTACTTACGTATGGTATCATGAACTGCGCATCGCATAACAGCGCTGCGGTTGAAGCTAAAGACCTGATGAAAAGTGCAAACAACTAATAAGCAGTGCCGCAGTGAAACCGTGTTACGTGGCAGCGCCAGCTACCAACCTTATAAAAAAGCTGGACATTGTATAAGTTCTGCGCAGCCGGTCAGTAGTTTCCCCACACCAATCCATTCCTTCGTTCTTATCAGCCAATTTGCCACTAGCTCGACCCGGGAGAGACAGAAAATGAAGTATAACAAAAAGTTGACAGCTGTGGTTACTGCCGGGCTGGTTCGAGGTTCGCTCGCTCAGACATGGTACATATAATTTTGATTATGCAACCTACTTGCTTATTCCTAAATATTCCTAGGTGCGGAAAGAACTACATGTCAAATCAGTCTGTGGTGCCCCCGGGCGGACAGTTTGTCTTACCCACACGAAGTGCTGAACCGCTTCTATCGTTCCGCTGTGCCCCTGTCTTCCGTCCATACCTCGAGGAGGACGCGCAGACTGCAGCATTTGTAGTTGACACACCAATTGTTTATGATTGGATCACCGGTGCTATGCCCATCTCACTTCCTTCCGATTCGGACGCTTCTAGCCTCTCCAATGACTTCGGAAGCCTCAATATCACTATCAACGTGGGCTCTATCTTCACCACTGCAAACGTTCCTGTGAACGCTACCGGTATTCAAATTCCTGTAGATCTCAGCGCGCTCAATGCTCAGAAGACCCCATATAATGTCACCTGCTCTGCCACATATTCCGCGCAGTCGTCTTCGGGGTCTGAATCTGCAAATGAGCAGAAATTCAATACCAGCTCATCCCTTTTGTATCTCCCTGACACGAATGCTTCTGTTACAAAGACTGACTTGCGTACTGGTGCACTCTGGGTGCGGCCTGCGAGTGGAGAAGGTGGAGCATTTGCGCCCTTCGTCCCTCAAGGATTCTACATAAATTTCGAGAAGTATCTGGCGACAAATTTGTCTATGATCACTCAGCTCAAAGCCGATGGGTTCGTCTTTCATTGATATCACTCCTAAGCAGTCACTCAATTATTTATCCAGGTTTAACACTGTATGTTTCGCAATGATCTGTTACATCCCATGCTGATCGTGTACTCCATAGCTCCATCCAATTCCTCCTTATAACAACCTCACTATCTTCCAACAAGTTATCAATATGACCATCAGTGCTGGCATGTACATTGTTTATGATATGCGATCGTACGTCACACTTTATTACCTCATCTCATAATCATTGATATCTTTATTTCAGGAACTACCAGAACTTGAGTGCCGTTGCCCAACAAGTGAACGCTCACGCCTCGATTCCCAACCTGTTGAATTGGGAGACCGCACACGAGCCCGATGGCAACTCTGATCCCTTAAATGCGGCACAGGCGACATATGAATTGATTTACCAGTTGGACGGATATCATCCTGTCTCTATTGTTCTGAATTGCCAAGACTACAACTTCTCGCCTTACGTCAACGGTGCTGATATCGTTTTGCAGGTGAGCCATTTATAATATTCTTATTGCTTGCACTTCTGACTGTGGTGTAGGATGCTTATCCTATCGGTATCAATGCGACATGGTCCCCTGTATGGAACACAGAGTGCACCCCGGACTTTGGTCACTGTGGTTGCGACAACTGTCAAGGGCAGGTATGGGATGTCAAGGCCCGTGTCCAGACCTTCAAAGACAGACTCAATATCTTGGGCTTTGACCGCACCAAGTCTGTGTGGACCACACCCCAGGCTTTCGGTAATGGCGCGTAAGTCACCTTGACTCGCTAACACGACATCTGTCTTGACCATCATTACAGATACTGGAACACAACTCCCACTGGCTTGCAATGGGCTGCTATGGGATTCCTTTCCTTCAGCCATGGTGCTATAGGTAAGTTCGTGCAGATACCATACATGAATGAAACTAACTTCACATAGGTTCCAAGTCTTTCCAATACCCAACTGCAACCGGCAATGAATCGTCGATCGAGGGGACGGCAACTGACCTCACTGGTCCCATCCAACAATACGTTCAGCCTTTCTTGGTCAACCCGAATGTTACATTTGCCACCTATGACTACCAGAGCGTGGATGCTGGTGTCTGGTACAATGGCACTTCATACTTACTCATCGTCGTCAACATGAACAACTTTCAGATCTACGCACCTTTTCAAGATATAGGACTGGGCTGGGTCACCAATGCGACGGAACAGGTACAACGCATATTTTCTGTCTACGAGCTCCCCACTTCCCCCGGCAATCTTACCGGTACAACGTTTGAATCTGGAGGAATTGGTATTTACATTGCGACACCCTGAAAAGGTTATAGCTCGAGGACTGATACCGACCTTGTATCGGGCCAGCTACTGTAGACTAACTAGGGCTCTATTAGGACAGCTGGAACTTGACTATCTCAACGACATTGTTCATTTCTTGTGACATGTACATACTACCGCGACAGCAATTACATAGCGAAGAATAGCGAGTAACAATAGATACAAAAGGATTATTTGCTTGACTTAAAGTAATTTAACCTACGATGTTCAGCTGAGTTTCACCTTCTTCGACGGCTGAGGCGTCCCTTTCTCACCATCCTTGCGCTTCTTGATTCCTGCACTCGCCTTGGCTCCACCAAACAGCTCCTTGACCCGATCACGCACGGCCACCGCAATGTACCCAACCTCAGAGTCCGCACCATTGAAGGTGATAGCATTTTGGATCATGAGGTTGATGTCTGCCTCAAATGCATCAGCCGAGTCGTACTTGTCGGTGTCCAACTTTTGGCGGATCGTTCTCAAGTCTCTTGCATCCCTCTTTGGTATGACGTCAAAATACGTCGGGATGCCCAACAGGACAGGATCGACAGGTTCTCGGAACACCCAGGAGCTGCGGTAAAGTTAGTACTTGAACTACCACAGATATAATAAAAACCTACATATCCTCCTTCACCAATTGAGTCATCAGCGTTTGCAAGCTCCTCTTCTCCGTCCACGAAAGCTTCTTCTCTATCACCTTCGCCCATTCTTTCTTAAAGATTCTCTCCACCACATCTGCACAATTGACGGGGTACGTGGTGGGTGGATTGAATTTTCGGCAATTGCTTAACACCAATTCGACGTCTTTTTGGAAGTCTTCCATGGTCGAGTACTTGCCCTCGTTCAAATGCTGAGTCATAGTACCAAAATCCATCGGGTGTTTGATCTCCTCGTAGTACCTATACCAATGTTAGCGTTAGTCGTGATAGTACAAGATGTCACATACGTGGGACATCCGTCTCTCTCAGGGTCTACAGGCTGGGCGAATATAATGCTCTCTGGCACTTTAAGAATAGCCTTCAAAATTTCCCGGCACTTTTTCTCATTGAGTGGAGCCGACGCCTGGACCTTGCGAGGCTTTGATGGCGTCGGGGTATTGTGAGGTACGACTTCTCTTTCTTTGCCTTTGATGGAGGTACGTGGAAGTTCGGAGACAGATTCTGAATCGCGAAGATTTACAGATTTCTCTTTCTTTGGTTTGCCGAGAGATATTTTAGGTGCAGGTGCAGGTGTAACGGACGGCTCCGCAGTTACAGTGCTAGAGCTCAAGGGTGGAGCAACAGGCTTTTCCTTCCTGGAGAGGGATGGGGCTAACATCAGTATCTCGCTACTATTGTCATCAGCGCTCGTTTTTCTGCGTTTTCCAGGTGGTCCACTGCCTGAAGCTCTTGCAGGAGGAGGTGATTCCCGAATGGGATCCTTGGTTTTCCGGGTGCGCTTCTCTTCGTCTTTCTCTCGCTCGATAGCGATTACTTCTTGCAGTAGGTCATGGGATCCATCATCAACGTAAGGCGGAGGTGCATCGTCAACGGCCTTGGGTTTGCGGGGTTGCTTAGGTTTCTGTAAAGCCTTGGGATCTACCACTTTCTTCGAGGGCTCCGCTTGCGGTGCCACAGGTTGTGAACTACCAACCTTGAGCTTGATGATCGGACGTGCTGGAGCCTCCAACTCTGCTTGTGGAGGTGGCGGGGCTGAGATCGTAGAAGGCTTTGACGCAGCAGTTCCAGGTTTCTTTACTATGATAGTGGGCAAGTTCTCGGGGACAGATTCTGCATTCTTGCTAGCAGCTTCGAGAGTCTTCTGAATGCGGTTCCAAACTGGGCAAACGTAAGAAAATCTGATAATTCTGTGGCATTGAACTCACGTTTTTCAAAAAACGTCTCTAAGAAAATCGCCTCGGTGTGGGCGTACGTTCCAGACGGGTTGTACTGCTTTGCATTTGCTATCATGAGACGAAAGTCTGCCTCGAAGGCAAAACGGTCCTTGTACATGCCTGCCTCGACTTTGGCGCCCATGGTGCTGATGTCCATAGGATTCTTGATGACCTCGTAATAGCTATATTATTGCGTCAGAAAAAGTCAAAGCTCATGATTATTAAGACACAAACTTTGGAGCGTGGTCTCGAACAGGATCTACTGGTTGCATGAAAAGCACTGCGCTCTTATGCATCTTAAGCTTCTTGAGTGCATTACGGCTTGCACGCAAATCGTTCAAGCTCATTCCAGCTGACTGTGCTTTCGGGATGTGAGGGGGCCTGACACCATTCATAGGCTTTGGCTTGGGTTTGCTTTTGACTTTCGCAGGGATTGGGGGCGGAGCCATGGAGCCGGTGCGAACTGGAGGCGTTGGGATGGCGGATGCAGTGGCAGATGAACTTCGGGCTTGAGAACCCCCAGGCATAATTTTGAGCTTAGGGGCAGCAGATGCAACAGCAGGCAGCCGAACAGGTGGTCCCCCAGACTTGAGAGGTCGCGAAGCTTTTGGCAGCACCTTCACCGCTGGAAGCGAGGGTGGAACTTCAGTCACAGGTGTAGGTGGCAGATGAATAGTAACCTTCGGTGGAGTCTCTTCAACTCCCCGAAGGACAATGTCAGCCAGCTTGATGATACCCCAGCGCACTTCCTGGTCAATATCCGGTGCACTGAAGGTCAATTAATTCGTGAGCGGACAGTCGCACAAAATCACCTCGGAGGGCTTACAGAGCAATGGACATCAGGAACTCTCGCAACACCTCATTCTTGCCGATTTCTCTGTCTTTCCTGAGAACCTTGATCATCATGTCAACCTCGCTCTTCTTCGCTTCTTTCGATTTCTCTGGCAGAGAACCATCTTCCTCGATGAGTAGCGATTCTGTATCCTTGATGGAATTCTTCATCTCCCCCATGGACACCAAGAGAGCTAAGCTTTGACATGCACTACGGGCTACATGCCTCCGGACCACGCGAGAAGGGTCGTTTGCCATGACAGCCAATACGTAGCGCATGATGGCGGGCGTATACCACTTGGACATGAAAAGGCCATCGAAGGCAGCGAGACGAACCTGAGTATAATTACCTTCACTAAGAGATAATCAGATGAAGTACAGTGTACGACTATTATAACATACCGGGTAAGAGGGAAGAAGACCCGGAGATCATTTGGGATGAGGTTCGCGGTGGTGAGAACCAAGTAGAACTGAGGTCAAAGCCTTTAGTGGGAGGTGCCTCTCTGATGCAGCAAGCCACTCACTTCCAATACTGCAGTGGTAACTACATTCTTCGGTGACGGGATGAGTCTATCCATGCTTCGATACCTGCTGACCTCGTCAATTGCCTGCTTCATCAAGTTGGCATCCTCGGTGGTGTGCTCCGACTGAACTTCTTCGCGAAGGAGCTCGCCACGTTCTGGAGGAGCAATTGAAACAGTTGCACAAGCAACAGCTGAAATCATAGTGCATATATAAAATGCGTCCGAGTACTAAAGAGCGTTGAAATCAGTAACTATTTGTCACAAAATCGTACTAACCGGATTGGCTGTGTTGTCGTTGTAACGAAGCTGATCAACGAGGAACTGACGAACCACTGAAGGTGTCTTGCCGTTCTCAAACCGCACTTGAGATATTGCGTGAACGAGGCTCTGAAGATTCATAAGTTGCGAGATAGAGGTAGCACCCTGAGGGCACACCTTTCGAACAAAGTATTCCGCTAAATCAGAGAAGTCATTAGGCTTTGGGACGTAAGTGTGAGCAAATAAATCTTGGTTGGGGTCTTCTGGGTCGTAGCAATAGCGAAGGAATAACTTGAATAGATGAAATAGTCCCAAGAAATCCAGTTTCCGGATGGCGCACTGATGATTTCACGTCAGTGACAACCTTCAAAAGGCAACAAATCTAAGAACACTAACGTGCACCAGGGCCATCGCAGCCTCACACCGTATGCGATAATAGTAATTAGAGACGAGTACTGTCTTGGTGAATGTACTCGAAACGATGGCCGTGGATTGCTTCGCGAGAGCATTAACAGCCTATGAGAGTTCAAGCCAGGAAGATGAATTGTCGACAAATAACTCACTTCCAGCTGCGCAACGACATCGCGATCTCGCTGCAGCTGCGACACCCACATGAAATCGGGCTGTTCAAAAGCGATGGCAGCGATCCATTCAAAATCGGCGTCCATGCGGATCCATTCGTACGTTGCACCCGACATCACCTGCTCATCTTCCTCTGTCCAGTCAGCTACCTTCCAGTTTTCTCGCTCCTTTTCCTTTTCCCAGATTTCGAGTCCAAAACCCATGTCAATTAGACCCATGGCTTCAGCAGCTTCGGCGTCGCCTTCTGCAGCCGCTTGAGCAGCCGCTTGTCGTGCCAAGTATCTCTTAGTATTTCGTCGAATACGTTTGTATTTCGTGTTGAAAGGGACTTCAAAGCGTTTGAAGGCAGAGCGAATGTCTAAAACGTGCTCATATGGAGTGCCATCCGCCTCATGGATCCGAACAGTCATTTGACCCTTTAGAGGCTGGTGAGGGGGCTTGATCAGGGTGCAACCGCTCGTAAACGTACCTCAAAGAATGGCACGGGCTTGTGCAACAGCTTCGACACCTCGTTGTGCTCGAGCGCCTTGTATGCTGGCGAATCTTGTCGCATCGTGATCTCGACTGCCATTTTCTTCCTGTTGAATGACGCAGAAAATCCGAATGCTGGACAACCACTACCGTAGATCCACTGCTCGGCGAATGACCGAAGATCAATTCCGCTGACCTTCCTGCATGTACGCAGGAACGAGTGCGTTGATAGAGCATTATTTTGTAACTCTCCGCTCATCGCAGACAAGAAAATCTTTGGCAGAACACGAGGAAGACCGAGCGAGGTACCAGACTTGCCGAGACGTCGATCTAAAATGTGCAGCACGAGGGGCGCCTTTAAGTTGACAAAAGGTAACGTCATGGAATCTGGTGGATCATTGTGCTGTGGTTGGCAGATGGGCGGCATCGATCCGTTGTCCCACTCAACAACTCGTTGCATGTCCCGCTTGAGTCTGTATCGGTATTCGTTATTTCCAAGGATCTTGCGGACGAATAAGCCAGTGATATACAGCGCAAGACCATTCACAAGCCAAGTATCAGACCATGTCTTCTGTTGGATGTTGATTCCCATCCATTGACAAGCCAGGGCATGACTAAGTGCTTGCCGAGTTTCAAGTACTTGCTCGATCGAGTCCTCGCCATGAAGAAGATCCACGGTAATTATGGAAAGCGTCGAGCTGTCGAAGCGCTGAATAGGCATCTCGTCCACCGTGACTACTTTGTATGATCCAAACGGGTATGAACCAAACTCTGTACTGTAGAAGTTCATCGCCGAACGCAGGAATGAAATCGACGAATGGAGCATAGCTTCATGACCAGGCAAGCAAAACGCATGCATCAGAGGCTGTGATATGCCAGACGTATCCTCTGATGTGAGCTCCGTCGGGATGGCATGCACATGGAATGGGCCAGCAGCAAAAGCGACATGTTGCACAGACGTCAAAACTGCTTGAGAAAATAAAAATATGGTTTTATTGGAGTTGTTAGGATGTGCAACCTGTGCGGCCCTTGTTAGCTCGCCCGGTGCGAAGTATGTGAACCACATGCCTGTTCCACGAGGTCGCCACTACAGACAACTACCGTCGGGATACACTCCTGAGACTCTTCAAAATCACTATTCTCTCCGCGGTGGCCAGGATCAGGCTCTTCGAGATAGCGAGGGACAACAAATTCGAACTCCCAAGTGCACTTTTCCCACAAACTGTCGATGCATGGGACCCAACATCTTGCAGCGTCGGGGGAAGATGGTGTCGTATATGCATGCGGTATGCGCTGAAAAACATCAGAACTTCTTAGTCATGAACACAAAAGTTGCTTACATATGGGTAGGAGTCGGTGGGTAGCACGAATTGGATGCCATCCACGGGATTTCTCAAGCTAAAATCGATGTGGACTACGATGGGCATGAATTCAGGACTGGGTGCAGGGGTGTGTGAAGAGGGGCCAGGGGTATGAGGCTCAGGTGTAGCAGCTTATACGGTGAAAGAAATTGAATATATGGTGTATAACCCTTGAGCAGCGAGATTCACCTTCACTGAGATGACCGTTCGCAAGCGAATAGTTTGCGTGACCAGTTTGTCGGAGCGAAACTTCCTTTGGAATCGCAATCGACAGTTCACCCTCATCACCCTCAGCCAATGCAGAATATATTTTCCGCTTCAGTTCAGGATAAGTATGACAATCCTGAGGATTTGAAATATTGATCTGGACGAGTGGATCATGGTGAACAAAATCCGCTGGATGCGACGCGACAGAAACGGAGTGAATCGCTACAGAAAACACGTCAAACAAGCCATCCGGAATTCAAGCGCATCCACATACTGCATTGCCTAGAGTGCAGATGAATAGTCCTCAAGTTGGGACTAGTTGGAATGAGGGTGATTTCTGTGTAACCCTGTTCGAGAGTGAGCGCCTGCCAGAGTGGCCTATAGTGCAACGTACCCAGAGAGAGCCGGAGAAATCAATCTCTAGAACAACTTTCTGATGACTAGTATATACAAAAAAAGGTGTCAGTACTGATGAAACGCGGGCCAGAACGAAAACACGTATATAGAGAAGCCACGACGACTGTGCTCGCGTTGCATGATTGACCGCCAGTCGAACAAAGAGTAATATCCAGAGTTTCTGGGCTCGTATTAAAAAAATCTTGCGTATACTGCACGAAGATGAAGGTAAGAAGCGAAGGGGTAAAGGACTTTGAAGGTGAAGACCGCTTGTTCAGGTCTTCTAAACTTCACGGGTGGGATTGGTGACGGCGTTGGGACAACCGACACGATTACGTAATATCCAGTCGCGACTCGATGGCTGTGTATAATTTCCTCCGTCGGTTGCCACGAGGATTGAATATTGAATAAGTGAATATGACCTTTCATACCATTCAGATCTAATCAAAAGAAACAGGACATTGTAGTTTGGTGCACTATGCCCAAAAAATCAATCTTTAGACAACCGGGAGCACAGCACTTCCAGCTTGTGCACCGATCTCAGCGAGATCCTCTTATTCATGATCCTGACGCAAGTCAGCACGTCCTGAAGGCATTTGTACGAGGGAATGACAAGAAGGTGCGCATACTACGCGATACGTATTTTTTTTTACCTTTACTCACTTAATCCCCGCTTCTAGGGAAAAACTCGGGCCGATCTCGAGTCACTCCTTTCTCCTGATGATGTGGCCCATGACGCTAACGCTCATGTCGGCGAAGCGTCATTATATGGTATCTATTTCGACGACACAGAGTATGACTACATGCAGCATCTACGTACGGCTGGCGCAGAGGAAGAAGGTGTAGAAAGTATACTCATCGAGGCACCTGCTACGTCTCAAAAATCTAAAGGCAAAGGCAAATCAAAGGATCCGATCTCCTTACGCGACCTGCCACCAGAGGCACTACCATCCGCATCTGAGATTCCCAGGAACTATGAGTCGCAGGAAGCCATTCCTTCATCGATCGCAGGTTTTCAGCCGGACATGGACCCGCATCTCCGGCAGGTTCTTGAAGCATTAGAGGATGACGCATTTGTAGATGATGGTCTAGAGGACGACTTCTTTGGCGAGCTGATAGCAGAGGGACAGCGAGATGAGAACGATGAGTTTGACTACCAGTTCTGTGAGGACGGTGATACCCTACAAGATTTTTCTTCGACAGAGGACCGCGAAGACGCTGATAGCTGGGAAGCACGCTTTGCCCAGTACAAGAAAGAACGCGAGGATTCACCTCCACCCAGCGACTCCGACGATGGACTGCACTCAGATGGAGGGGACACCATTGGGACTTTACCAAAGCTACCTGTCATTGGTGGAAAGCGCAGGCGCAAAGCCACTTCGGACGCATCTGGATACAGCATGAGCAGCTCTTCAATGTACCGCACGGAAACACTAATGACATTAGATGAGCGCTTCGATCAGGTAAGTGTGGTCAACTCTGCCGGGTCATCTTTTTTGATCACTTGCAGCTGATGGAGAAAGAGTATGGCTCTGGTGAAGGAGAGGAGGTCGAAGAAGAGAACGACGACCTTTCGTCTGAACTGTCAGATGAAGCCCCTGAGCTCGTTACTTCGCGAGAAGATTTCGAGGCCATGATGGATGATTTCATGGACAACTACGAGTTGCTTGGCAGAAAACTGAAGCCAGTGCTTCCGGGAGACTCAGGCACAGAGAAACTTAATACCCTGCGTCAAGCAATGGGCCAGGATGAGCGGGTACGGATAAGATCAGCAGATGATGACGAGGACGAGGTAGACGATGACCGACTTTTCGCCGGATATAATGCTGCGGAGAAGGAGGATACATGGGACTGTGAAACCGTATTGAGTGAGTCAAATCATTCCATGCATACCCGTATCTGAAACAGAATAGCAACGTATTCCAACCTGGAGAATCATCCTCGCGTGATCCGTGCGCGAGCATCAAAGCCGGTTCCGAAAATTACGCTTGATCCCAAGACCGGTCTTCCCACTTTGAACAGCGAGCGTCAAGCCCCGGAGTCGCGAAAAGATCGTCATCGTTTACAACCCGTTGCAGAAGATGAAGATTCCCGAGAACCCTCAGGTAAAATATCTGTTTGATTGCGCAAATGATGTTCTGCTGATGTTTCACCCACCAGCGGCCAAGCAAACCATATCCCGCCCGCGCGACGAATCAAAGGAAGACAAAAAAGCTCGCAAACAGGCTGTCAAGGCCGAACGGCAAGTACGTCGTGTAGAGAAAAAGGCGACACAGGAGCAGTTCTCCACAGAAATGAGGCACCAAGCTCAGGGCCTTGCAAATAAAACTCAAAGCAATAGAACGAGAAAATTGTAGTATACAGCTCTCGGTGTAACAAAATGATGTAATTTACAGGATTTAGATCATCGGGTATTTACTAGCATGGATGGTATGTGGTAAAGCTACAGTGGAGCGACATGATACTTGTGTCTTGAGTAAAAGGATTCACCAGTCCGGCCAGAGTTCAACCAGACTGTTCAAACTATAAGGGTCTTCTTCAGGGATGTCTTTCTGCTTCATCCATCGATCAGGGACCTAGAAGAAAGTGTCATTAAAAGCGCTGTGAAAACACCCTCACGTCCACTCACTAAGGGGAAATATCTGTCCATGGCGCTGATGAATCGCTGTCTATACTGCTTGGGCGTAACGATGGTCGGTTCTCCTCTACCAGCGCCCCCAAGGAAGGCAGACTCCTTCACCCAGCTTTCGAGTTTCTTGTCCCAGGTGTAGGTACGAATATAGTCTAACGAGTAAATACATCGTCACAGCCAAATACAGGTTTACCACTTACCAACGATACCCACCACCAGTTCATGGGTATTGGCATCAACACCGACGACAAGCGAATAATCCATGACATTGATGTCTTCCAAAAACTTGGTATCATTATACAATGATCCTCTCAGTATGCGCTTCGAATGTTCACGGAGATAAAATGGTGAGAGATGAGCAGCTGTGAAAGCGATTTTAGCGACTTCAATATCTCCAAGATAGCTTACACACTTTCCACAAGGTTTTCATCTAGCAATACTTCGTTTTCTCGTCCAGTGGATCGCACGTGTCGATTGCGGGTCGATCCCTTAAGATCATAGATCTAAACAGGTGGTCAGCAAAGAGTGTCTATGCCGCAAGCGAATGTCGCACCCGGAAGAATCGACGATCGTAAAAGAGATTCTCCATCACGAGGAGGTTCATATGGGTCAGTTTGGCCTTGCTCGAACCCTTATCTCTCGCCTTCTTGAACGTCAATTTGTAGCACCCAAACACCTTGGCGAGTAGAGTGGGACGCTGATAAAAGTCATTCAGAACCCTTGTAGACTAAACAAAGGAGTAAAGCAACTTACGTTGCCAGAGATCGCAGATGCCATATACTCAAAATATGCTGGACCGAACGTCTCCATTGTCTGAAGCTCTGCCTTCGAAAGTTCTTTCGCAATGAAACGATCGTCTGGTCGAAGAGTTAGTGACATTATCACTTGGGTCAGGGATGAATCACAAACCTCTTGTCTTCAAGAACGCCGAGCCAGACTTGCCTCCACTGGCGTCCCACTTGACACACCTTGCCAACGACTCAACCATACTCTTCTCACAGTCATGCGTCCTGCGCAAAGCGTCAAACTGTTCTGGATACAATACAGTACAACTGATGGTTAGACCACCACTTTCAAACGCTAGAATGGAGTGAGTACATTGCACGTTGGGTCGCATACAACGAGACTCACTGATCACCCAAGGCATTTTCGTCGAGGCAGATTTGAGCTCCTCTGCGGGGTTACCGGGTTCTGCAGTCTCGACGTTGACCACCCCCCACGTCGAGGAAGACTCCGCGACAGAATGGTCGTCGGGCATAAATGCTTCTCCTCCATCAGTCAGCTTTGGCTCTCGCGCGGTGCGTTTCTCGGCCCGAGACTTAGCCAATATTTCTCGGTATTGAGGAGAACTGCATGTGATCAGTGATAGAGAACATATCAAATGACAAATAACCTACTTCAACGCCAATGCGATAATAGACGTGGGTTCATCGGTCCTTACAACCATGGAAGAATCACGGAAAATGTGTTCTGGATCATTCAACGGATCTTCAACCTCTGGATCCGATCTGCGTGGAGGGAACTGAGTCGAGAACAATCCCTGAGATAACCCCTGGAAAGCTTGCTTGAATATCGAGTTCCTTCCGGGTTCATCAAGCGAAATCGGAGGCGGCGTTGGTGGGAGATTCGTCAAGATCTCAGATTTGAGGAAGGGAGATGGCGGAAATGAAGCTACTGGCCCGAGCTGCCGAGCTGGTGGTGGAAGCGGTGGCGTCGATGATGAAGGTGCTGGGGAAGGCTCGTCCGCAGGTGCCGAAGTTGATGTATCTGCAGCATTCTGCACAGTGACCGTAGGAAGCGTGACAGACTGTTCCGGCGATGAATCCATTGTGATTTTATCTGTCGGCTTTCGTGCTTCATCCTCGTCACCACCCTCGTCATCTGCTTCACTAGAGCTATCAGAGCTCTCTGACTCATCTTGTATAGCATCCTTTATACTATCCAAAACCTCAACCGTAGCACGAGCAGAAGCGACTGGCCGTGCCTTACGACCCCTGATGACTGCATAACGCCTGTTTGCTCGCTCGGTTTCCCGATTTATGCGCTCAAAGTGTCGTGCAATATTAGAAACCTTGCTTCCGGTACCTTGAGATGACCGCCTGAACTGAGGCTTGGTGGCAGGCATGGCTGAGGTTGGACGAGAGGGTGCTTTGTCTTTTTGGATTGTCCGTGTAGATGGCTTCCGTCGCAAGGTGCGACCACCACCAGCAGGAAGTGGTTTGGATGTGGTCGGCGGCGATGACGTTTGATCACCGTTGAGAGGTCTCGACCCACGTTTATCTGGTGAAGGCCGTCGAGATGCAATTGAAGACTCGAAGGAAGACCCAAGTCCAACTGATCCAGACATACGTGCAGTTTGAGTACCCAAGGGGCGACGGTTCAGGTGCCTCGAGGCTACATTCGCCGCATAGCTAGACTCAAAGTCGGACACCGAGGGCTTCTTGACAGGCTCTCTGTGCCTGCGTATGGTGGACCTCTGAGGCGGAGGCTGCGCAGGATATTCCTGTTCACTTTCGGACACTGGAGGACATGGAGCCAGAGCAGTCTTTGCAAGCTCCTCAACACCCTGCGGGGGCAAATACTCCTGATACCGAGCTACCAGCTCTGCAACGCTAGGCTGACCCTGCGGCCGTCGAGGTAACCGTGATGCTCTTGTAACAACGCGTGAAATGCGAACTTCACTTTGGTCCGCCTTGATGATATCGTGAGTTAGAGAGTTTTAAAGAACAATGTATACGCTCACTTGTGTTGTTGATACAGCACCTTGGTCTGAGAGTGCCCCATCGTCTTTAGATGCCCCAATGGTTGAATCACTGTCAGCGTCCGATTTCTGTTCCGTAGCCACTTCACGCTCAATAACCGAAGGGAGGGGTGGTTCGGTATCAGAAGAGACAGTCGCTGTCTTCTCTGCAACACTTTCAAGCTCAGGCTCTGAAGCTTCTGACGCTGATGAGACAAAAGATCTTCCAGTAACCCGCCTACGAGTCGACACTCCCTCTTCTGCCTCCGAAACGCTGGAAAAGGGCATATGAGAATCACCAGGACTCGCAGGGTCGGATTTCTTCGGCCACATCGCCCTCACAGATCCAAGCGCAGCAGATACCCTCCGAGCGTTCCTGTCCAGAGTCTGAATACCCCTCGGTTTCGGGAGTTTGTCGAAGTCCTGTTGCCATGCTACGATCTTGTCCTGTCGGAAGGATCGAACTTGATTCAAAGCAAGCGTATCAGTCGGAGCCGACTCTTTGTAAATCTTGTTGATTAACTGAGCAATCTCCTCTCTCTCATTTTCAGCGCGCGTAATCAGGTTGTTGACATCGGCCAGGAGTTTTGCGTCCTGCTCTTCATCGCCAGTTGCTGCATCAATGCTGATGAGCTTGAGATCATCAACAAGAGCAGTGTACCAGATAGTATTCCGACGGTGCAGTCGTTCGTAATCTGCATTCTTAAGCTCCAGCTGCGACTCCGGACGAATGCGAATGCGCATGGCAGGGTAGACAACCTCATGGAGGATAACAGGATCTGCCTGGAACCGCACTGTCATTCCCTTCTTCGCAAAGTACCGAATATGATGTTGATAGATATTATGTTGACAACCAGCACCTTGGACAAGCTGTACGTCTGCGGGATAGAAGTGCAATTCCAAGAACTTCGCAAAGGAGTACCGCTGCATCTCTTCGGAGATAGGAATAAATGGCGTCGCTGAGCCACATACCCGACAAGCGCTCCACGTTGTGATCGTTTCTGGAGACGGATAGAGATGTGGACCCCTGGCCTTGATCTGCCCATCCCACTGCTCAACAGCAACAGCAAGTCTAGTTTCGTTATGCACGTAGACCTTGCAATGCCTCGCAAGTGGCTGGTTGCATCCTTTCCCAGTGCAAATCGCTTTCGGGTCGAGGAACTGGACCAGCGTCTCGTTAACGCTCTTCTCAATGAACTGACCCAGCGTGCAGTCGTTCTCGCCATAAAACTTGATATACTTCAATCCAGGAGCGAAACAGGCGCGATGAAGACCAAATTCTTCAATCGGGACGGTGTATTCCCAAAGGCTGATGCATTGGTACTGGTCAATCACGAAATCGTCAGCGTTCTTGCGGAGGTACCATTCCCATATACGCCGTTGCTCTTCGTGGCGATACTTCACCATATCCAACTGGCTCTCCAGCGCAATATCCGCAGCAGTCTTGAGGGTAATCGTATGCTCTTTCTCACTGGGATCGATAAGACGGGGGGAATAAAAGAATGATGACCCTCCAAGGACATGCAATGTACTTGGCTGAGGCTCAAAGTAACCAGCGGGTTCCTCGCCGAGCTCAGACAGACCGGAAGTGGGCGTTTTCGGAAGATCAGGGAGTGGGAGTGCTTCAATTTGGGCTTTCACATCGTCCACATCGGGTTCAATTCTGGACATAGTAGTCGTTGCCTCACTTGCAGGCGTGGGCGTCCCCGAGGGGGCCTTACAATCATTCTTGACAGGCCCTTTCTCCTCTCTCCGTACAATCTCATCCTCCCAAGCACGTTGCACACGAGTGAGCTCGTCATCCAGCTCCTTCATTCTCCTGATAGGCTGAGGGGGAGGAAAGCGCAAAGTGGCAGAAACGGATATGAACGTTCTGGTGTACGGCTCCAGTGACTGCTGAATCCGTTTTGAAAGACGAAGACGCTCGGCATCAGCATCCGGAAGATCGTCTTCAGCTTCTTTGATTTCTGCCTCCTCTGCCTTTTGCCGCTCCTTATCCTCTGGTGTCACAAGATGCACCAGGGATACCGATGCGGGCACAAGACCACCAGGGTTCGATACCGTGCCATATCCTTCTGCATACCGCTTTGTAGCCGCACCTGCAGGTACGGCCTCTGCGCTCAGACTAGGAAGCGTGATCACGGAGTCCTTCCACAGGTGGGTCTCCAGCTTCAAGTTCCTCACGACAAACATCAAGAATCTGGTCACTTTCTTCACCCTCTTGAGCGTATCTACATCCCCTCCTCTCAGAACGATGGTGCACCCCAACTCACGGCTGCATCCCTCAAATCGCATGTACGACTTCCGTTGCCCTGGGATCAGAGGGTGGTCGAAAGTCTGCACATGGAACCGCGCACAATGACCTAATCTGGGTTCAAGAGCAAGCTTGTCGATCGACGAAAAGACATCTCCCTGAGTCATTCGGGCCACAAATTGAATCGCGGTGGGCTTTACGGCGCGAGCAACGGCGATATTATGTTTCGCAAGCCCTTCAAGCGCAATCCTACTCACTGACTTCTCCACCAACACCACGTGCGGCCTGAGCGCTGCGATCCTGCTTGCCAGATTTCCGAGATACTCCTTTTCCTGCCTAAGGATCTGGCCAAAGTGGACATATTGACCTTCGACTCGATGAAACTCAAGTGGGAAGGTTACAAGCATGACACGAGGATTACGTTGCATACGCGACATCTGCTTGTGGGCAACGTTCTTGGTTATAACGGCACCATCTACGTATTCTGAGTCGCTTGGTGCGCCACCAGGGATTTTTTTGATCTTGACATATCGTCGGACATCCATGTCTTCGCCTTGGTGGTACGGAAGGGCAGTGAAAGTAAGTTCTTTAGCGACGCGAAGGGCAAGTTTGAGCAGATTTTCTTCCCACTCCTTGATGTTCGGAATCTGCTCGGTTGTGAGCATCTGCCGCAGCATGACGCGAAGGTGGAACATGGAAATTAGGTTAAGCTCCTGGGCATAGCTAAGCTGTGATATGAGATCACGCAGAATAACACATATTAAATCTTAACTCACGCGGTAGAGTCTCGCCTCGTGCGCCAACCTTCGATAGTAGGGTAGCTATCGAGCCGACTATGCGCTCGGCTCCTGATAAAGGGCGTGGCAGCATCGAAATCGCCAAAGCTATTAAATCGGGAACGCATGGCATTGTGATTGCCGGGACTGTCTGGCCCATGTTGGTCTGGCGAGCTCAAGGGAAATTGAATGGAGCTCATCGTGCCCTCGACGTTGATTGGCACAGTGACTGGAAAGTCAACTGGGGTCTTTGACCGAGGAGCTATAGCGGCTTGCGCGGTATTTTTGCTGAAGTTGGATATTGAGGGAGGATCTTTCTCATCTTCTGACAGGTTCCGTCGAAAGGGTGCTGTACTCTCACGAACAGGTTCCCACTCGCCGAGGGAGGTAGACACGGAGTCGTTGTCAGAAATCAGTCTCTTTGTCTCAGCAATAGAATACAGATTGAACGGTTCATCCGTCCTTCCGAACAGCTGGGATGCAGCGAATGGAGATTGCGGATGATGACCGAGACTGAGCGCAAATGAATCGCCGCCAAACTGGTGGGCAGGGAAAGGAGAAGCTGTAGAAGAAGCAACAGAACGCCTGTCGTCTTCGTCTTCGTCTTCAACCTTTGCAAGTTTCTCGAGACAGAGATTGCACACTCGGACCATGCCGTCATGACCAAACCTCGAACCCTTGATGATATTAGATGCACAACGCGAGCAGAATATTTGGCCTGTACTTGAATAAACAGCAGGTCTGGATTCGAAGGTCAGGGTACACACCGCATATACGACAATGATGCTTGCGTCGCCACGTTGTGAAGACGCTCTTGCAATCATAACACTCCTTTGCATTGGAGTCTTCCATCCAATAATCGCGAGAGAGACCTACGGCAGTGTTGGAAGCAATTGAGAAAGGGCTGATATATATTTACCTTCACCACGAATGCGACGTATGACTTTGGATACAGAGGCAGACCGATTTAATGAAGCAGTAGTGCGTATGCTACGGGCATCATCCTGAATGGGGAAACCAGGGATAGCGGTACCAAAGAGGCCACCGTCTTGAGTCTCGTATACAGGAGTATATTGGCCATTACGTGAAAACGAGCGGTCTAATTCTGTACCAAAGGATGGTGGGTCTGACACAACTGGTGTCAAGGACACCAGAGGCGGTGCAGTCTTGGATGGTACAACTGTCAATGATGACGGACGCTCAGGTGCAGCTGACCGAGAAGAAAAGGCAGAAATGTTTACAGAGACCGCTGTTGGACGCCTCTGTTCGCTTGTGAGCGCTCCAAGAGTGGCATTGGGAGGCGGTGAGAGAGTGGAAGATGTCAAAGGCACAGCGAAACTATTCTTCATGCGTGAAAACAAGGACGTTACCAGAGCATAGGAAGAATAATCGTTTTCATCCTCTTCTGAGAATGGATTGAAGGAAGTTAATGAGGTGACATCGTCGCCAAGTTTCGTGCTGCTCCGGGACCTTGAGGGAAGACCGGAATGGGTGCTCTGTACTGGAGAATAGGTTAGTGGAGACTCCATTTGACAACTTGAAGTCGGTCGTAGTTCGGGATCACGAGCTTGGAGCTAGCTAAGCCTAGCTTGCCTGGTCGCTGTGAGTTTCCTTATTAGGTAGTTCGATTACTAAATTAACCCTTCTACGCATAACTAACCAAATGGCTCAAGGACGGTTTAGAGCTTTCCAAGGATTGAACCTGCACCTGATAGCAAAAGTCATCTTGGTTTAAGGCGGCCCTGTCCCTGGTACAATGTGACATGACAGTCTAACCCCTTTGTACAATAAACCTTGGATGCTCTCACCTTCAGGGTCATTCACTTTAGTATAAATTTTCGTCGAGTAGACGTGATGTCCCTGGATGATCATTAAAGGGCAGGACCGCGGGTCCTCGCAGGTCGAGGAGAACTCTAACTCCGACACAAATAAGCGAATACAAACTGCTGCGCTATTAGTAGCATCAATACAAAGTTCTTCTTCCTCATGGCACACCGCCAAGATCTGCCGCCCATCCAAGAAAGTGACCCATCTGAGATCGATCCCATATGGATGTCAAGCCGTACTGCACGCCAGATTTACGCCTTGGGCGAAGTCGAAAAAGTGAAGCCGTAATGCACACCACATGTGGGGTGCACTGCTCACAAATCATATCCCACTAGGACATAACCCGTCTCCTATCCCTCGCAGCCTCATCCGTCTCACTGCTCACTCTCCCTCAAACAGATGAGCCTGAGGACATCCTCCCTCAAGGGGAAGAGCGCTCAGAACAATTCGTTCTAGAAGTCAGCGAGTACTTTGAACGGCTATACGTCAGTCAACTTCTCTTCACACATCTTAAAAACTTTGAACTCAATCCCCGAAGTCAATTCAAGACAATATTCGCTCTTCACTAGCTCACATCCGCCAGTCACGAATTGCACCATCCGCAATTACTGCCCCCTCTCTTGGATTCGTACCCCCTTCACTCGGTGTCGGTCTTCCAAGACCTGCAGGCACCAGTCGAGGCCTGCAAGAAGAGCGCATCGATCGAGATGCATGGGTGGGCATCTTGGACGCCCTCACACGCCTCAGGGCATCACAACAGCGCGAACAACTAGTACAGACTTCCTCACCACACAATGAATACATGTGTCCAACTAAACTATAATGAGCTATGCTGAGACCTTCGAATCCAAGTGTCTGATATAATTCAATCAAATGTCAGGTTCGTATAATCGCGTGATTGCCCAGGTTAACGGCGGAAACTTACACGCTCGCCTCCTCCAGTGCTTCCTCGGCGTGAAGCAGCTCAACATCCTCCGCAAACTCAGTTCGGGACTTGACTGTCAGCTTCCAAAAGACGCGCACATCAGGGGGGGGCGCAAAGCAAAGATATAGAACAACGGAAATACGCACGACGAGTTCTCGTAGGTCTTGTACCGCCTTGCCTAGACGGTTATCAGAATCCTTGATCATCCTGTGTGACTCTTCCAAAACTCTTCTCTGATCGGCGTATTGTCACAAACATGAGCTTGAGCTGGTTATGAATGTAAAATGACTTGTCATCACGCACGGCATTTTTCACGTCCCATTCTTCAGTATTATTTGCGATAAGCTTATCGAGCGTCCGTTGTTGCTCTTCTGCTTCTTTTGCATACAGGATGTGTTCCTTGAGCAGCCTGAGAAATCGTGTTAGCGCTCTTCGACCCCCCAGAATCACTGATGCGTGCCTTTTTGTCACGCCTGACTTGATCTTGAGCTGGCGGTGAACGGCTGGTTTGTCCGACATGGCAGTTCAAGCCAAGTAATATAGTCTGACTAATTGAGATGACGAGGAAGATGGTTTATCGCTGCATCCACTTTGACCTCATCGATAAGGTCTGCTACTACCACCGCTCCACAAACTCATGATTTCAATTCATCTGCATTTTGAACTCAAACCGCAGATCTGAGAAACTACTGCCACTCGATCGAATTTTTCCTCATGTTGGTCAGGTATTCTCCCACATTTCAGAAATTCTGTTCAGAAAGCGGAAATATCGATTCATTGCTTGAGATATAGTATCACGATTCTACATAGATGCAGTACAGCCCGCGCTCGCCAGTACAAGACAAGTACAACTGTTACCTACATAAAGCTTGAGGAAGAACCGACAAAGATAACGCGCGTGGAAATAGCGGCAATGAAACATAATAGCGGGGCGAGTAACAATGTGTGATATGCGGCGGAATGGGTGGCGATGGGAACCAGAGCGTGAGGATAATCGCAATGTCAGGAATGTCGACGACCGATACCTCCAAACCCGCAAGCGGAAGTGGGCAGAACGTCAAGAACTGCAACAAATGCCAACTCCTAGATCGTCGTATGCATCAGGCGCTCAAGTCCTCCTCAACGCACGCTACATTTGACTAGCAAATGAGGTACGGAGAATGACGAGCTGCTCGGAAACATGGAAATGTCGAAGTGGAAAATGTAGGCGGTGTTCGTAAACAACCTTCAAAAACAAGAAACTCCGCTGCGCCAACCACAATTGCTACGCTTGCACACAAACATGCAATGTTGTGGTCGCCATGTGTTATCCGCGAGATAGCTTGATGATCTCGCGAAAAGGGTACAAGTCACGAAAAAAGCGGTGATCAGTCGCCGGATCATGACAAAAGGTGATAAGTAGGATGATAATAAAACATGCCATGCGTGCTAGATGCGGAATAATCTTCGTAGAGGACGGAGATGAATAGCTACGTAAGAAAAACCCATTCCAGAAAGGCAACGACGCCCGTGAGAGCGCTGCCACTGATGATGCGCCAGTGTATCGGCGCGCACGAGGCACGTACCACAATAAAGTGGTCGTTCGTCTCGGTGCGAGAAGGATGAAATGGTACGGAAGGGGGGGGAACAGAGGATGGCGTGATAACAAGAAGCGCACGCAGATGCGGCGAAGCATGCACACCACTCGGGTGCGGCTAAGTGCCTCGAGCTGCCCTGCGGTCTTGTGTCGTATCGTGTCCTCCACACATCATCCGGATCCAGTCGGTATCCAATCTTCATCGGCGGGGTTTCCTACTCGTCGCTGCATAGCAGTCGACGAACGAGCGGCGCAAGCGCCAGTAATCATAACCTGTCCAAAAATGAATAGAGCGTCACTAGGACGCCAAAGCGCTATCCATGCAACACAGGAGGCCATAACGATGCGTATGAATATCATGACGAGTGCAGAAATAAAAAATGCGTGCTAAGTAGTCCGTTGAATGTGCGTGAAACCTGTAGTCCGGCAACAGGCATTCCAGTGTCGTATGATCATGCGAATAAACAATGCTGATAATGTAAACCGACGGTGCTTTTTTTGCAAGTATTTTCGAGCGAGTCCACGTCAGCACGGCAATCAGAAATTTGACTGTGATTGCTGAGATACTGCTGCAACTGCGGCGGCAGCAGCGGCGTGACGTTGTTCAGCGGTGCCGAGCATCAACGCCTCATTGACGCTAAACACAAAGTCAGATTGTAATAAAGCAGTGTCGATAGGAAACTCACGATCGAAGTCGCTGTACTTCGGCCTCAGCCTGTTGGAGTCTAGTCTGGAGCTGCTGAGCGGTCATCTCGAGGTACTTGACGTGAGTCGTAGCGCGGTCTAGGAGCGAGACCTTGCTAGACTTCTGGTTGGAGACCGGAAGAGCATCCTTGAGTCTGCGGTAACCGTCCCGAAGCTCATCACGACGCCTCTGCTCTGACTCAATGCGTTGACGACGAATCGTCTCGCGGCGCATGTCAGTGCTGGCGTTGGCGGGGATGGAGGGCTGGAAATCATCATCTTCGTCATCGGAGTCGTCATTCCTGGACTTTCTCCGCGTAGCCTTGGTAGCAGAGCGCGTGGTGGGCGCCGCAATAGGGTTGAAGCGGTGCGACCGTGGCACGGCTGCGGAGTAAGGAACGGAATGCACGGAGGAAGGGCTGTGTGTACCGCTTCCGCGGCTGCGCCGGCCTGACGTAAGGCCGTCCGACGAGAGCTCACCAGCGCTGAGGGAATATACAGCGGGAGGTGAGATACCGTTGTCGGGGGGCGTGTAGGGGCGCCCTGGCGAAGCCGTCGTGTACGACGTGCTCGAAGAGTAAGAGTACTCGCCGATTGAGTTGGTGAGGTTCAGCGAGTTGAAGTCCAAGCGAGGGGACGAAGACGAGGGTCCAGGAACTAAAAATAGAAAGCGGTTAACTGTTATATTCGTGAGAATATGAGTCATTGAATACTAACGAGACATCGTGGAGACACCATAGGGGGACTGAGGGTATTGCAAGTACGGCTCGAGGTTGGCAATCGAGTCATAAGCAAATGGGGTGTCCATGAAGTTGGGGCTCCTGGGGTGCTCGAGGAGAGTAGATTCCATGAGGGCTGATTGAAACTAAAAAAAAACAGATGTGTCGGTGTACGGAGGGCGGGTGCTTGCACTGCAGCTAGAGATGATGATCGTCAAAATAAGCTGACACTTGAAATATGCTGGGGCTAATGTATTGTGATAAACAAAAGGACCAGAAAGAATAATAAGAAAGCGACTTACTAAGAGCCGACTGCACAATAGAACAACAGAGCTGGAGAAGGAAGAAGAAAAAAGTCGGAGCAGGAGAACAGGTGGGTAGTCGGAATCTGAGGATTTGAAGAGAAGAAGGGGATGAGGAGACTTGATAGTTTTTTGATTCCGTCTAAATATCCCTGTCGCATATGACTTGTAATGATTATTTTAGGAATGTAAATCTCACGTTACTAAATTTGGAAAGTATGGTATTCCCGCTATGCCTCGTGTTTGTGCCTTCAACCCTTCATGGCCAAAAATGACTTCGGAATTTCTAGTCCCTGCCTTCTTCTCTCTAAACCGGTTCCTATCTTTTCACAAACGGGGCTTTCATTGACACGCATCTCTTCCCACTCAAGTCTCCTTAGTCTAGCAATTACTGCCTCGTTGTCCGGATCCTTTCCTGAGCCAATCCTAACATGGCCAGTCCCCACTCGCCATCAGATCATCAATTCCAAATCAGCTACAACCCGCTCTCCATTTCGTCTATAATTTGTATCATCCATTTCCTTCCATTGTTAAATTGTCATGTCATCTCCATTCTTTCACTTCTTGCCCGTTACCCAACCCTTTCTCCGAATGTTAGTCACGCTCACCCTAAGCTAACTCATGATCGTCTAGCCCACCATAGCATTTTTCATGTCGCTTCCTCCTTCCTCTGGGTTCGCTTCTGGTCCCCCCAGAACTTCAAGTCCCGATCACAACCCTGACCCGTTACATTTTTGCCCGCCGTACCGCGGCTCGGCCAACTTTCAGTACCCTGTCTGGCCGGTGACACTGTTTAAATCGAGATCCGACCAAGTAAAGGCGCTCTTCGGTGACCCTAAGAAGCCGCCCGCGTTATCGAATCGGTATCTGTGATTTTACTTCGGTCTGGTCCCCAAATTCGGTTCAATCATTTTTCTCAACATGAGGATCACAAACCTCACAACGTTTCGTTCATCCCCCCGCTACTCGCGCTAAACCTTATAAATTGTGATCTATATCCATTCTCCGATCAACTAGCGTCATTTTTCTTGTGGTATAATTTAATATGTGCTGTCACACAAAGCTAGTTTTGAATTCACCCACTTGTGACTGATCACATGAGCCTCGGAACGTCTCCTGTGCAATTATGATCAGCCGATTAGTAAACGCACTACTGAAACGCTTTTTCTCTAGGGCATAAGGCGTTGTTAAACGCGACAAAGCAATGCCGTCATCTTGACCTTCTCTGACAATATCGCGGCGGTAAGTCTCATAATATAACATCACAAAACAATTACCCCCCTCTCATATCTATAATGAGACTGGTTATTATTCCAGTGGTGTTACACCGTGGGTCCGTGTTTGGTACCGTGTCTGTGCAATTTGAATATCTTGTCTACGCGCGCGTTCTTTTTGGGATAGTCCAAAGAACATTCCACGTCTAATCACAACAGTGCCCTCTCCCGCCAATCAGTGGGCTTGCATCAGATCTCACGAATCAGTATTAACGTACAAGTGTCTTCAAGTGAATAGATGCGTGACTTGAGAATGGAGGACAATGATCAATCGCCATCAGATGACGTTAGGGAGAGAACGTAATTAGACTTTAAGCAAAAACACGCACCAGAGGCGATGCCTGCGTCACCACACAGCTTGTCAGGTCCGACTGTCTCGCACAGACCTATAAGGCATGACCACAGTTGGTACGCTGACGGACCATTGCGATAGGACAATTTCGTTACCGCGGCATTCATATCCCAGTAGATGGTTAAGCCCTGCATAAAAACCTCTACCGTGTGGAACGGATGAGTGGGAAACCTTTCAACTGATCACAAGAACACAGCCACGGTACTGCATGGGTATTCCGGGTAGACCAAGAAACGGCCGGGTGAGTTCACAGAGAGCAAAGCAGAGTTCAATATGTCCACATGTGCCAAGAAAGAAGCGCAAAACTGGACATGTATCGCACCACAATGTCTAGACTTTCCTCGGATCGGAGGATTGCGAAGCCTTCGTTCCCCGGGGATCTACAAACAGCTTCGCCCGCGTACTAGTACCACAGAGACCCCGCCGCCTATCATGAAAGTAAGAAGCAAAATTGAGGCGAAAATAGAGACGCCGTAAGTAAAGCGCATCAGCTGCGAGGCCCCTGCAAAATGAGTCGATAAGACTGTAGCATCAGCCTATCAGGAGCCTCGTTGTGGGTGAACGAAAACCATGTAGGATCGACGGTTAAAATTATTGATTCTAGTGCACGGAGAAAAGTAAGCGATTATTTTCATGAGTAGAACTTATCGTGCGCGGTATCAAGCCTTGTGGTTCCGTTCCATTCTGGAAGCAATGAACAAACAAAGGCGATAGTATGAAGCTAAGGCCCCTAGATCGGTAGTTTACTATATCGCAGATTGAGCGCAGTCTCGAGAGTGTCGAGTCACAAGTAAGAGCCGCAAATCAGCTCCCAGATGTGTTCACAGCGAATCAGCGAAGTGGTAGAAGAGCTAGTGTATTGCAGTTCACGGAAACCTGTGGAGCGTCGAGCATTCGGCTGGAACAAACAACTGCCAGTGAGCTTCAAGCGGGCAAGTGTGACGGTAAGCGAGTGACGCCTTCTTGTCACAAGCGTGATACAGAACTTGCCTTGCCCCCGCAATGCCCCCGCGTCAGTTTCAGCTCGAGAGATCGCCTTTCCGATTTCAAGCAACAAACACGAGGAGATCTGTCCTGATCAACCTAGCAGGAAAGGTGATATCCGCCCTGCGCATGGGTACGTGATGCGGACTCAACCGTCGTCACTAGAGGCCCTTTGCATCCGGCATCTCGTTAAAAGCACTTGGTCTCACGATCCAATCCCTGGCATAACGGCGTGTTCAAAACTCTACTTTACTGAACTTTGTATAGAACGCGCGCTCGCAATATTTGGTCGAAGCAATTCCAGATTCTCGAGTTTCACAAGTCACTAAATTGTCCGTTGTGCAGGTTTTTGTGATGGGGTTCAGTGTGTGCAGATGACTCGAATGATACCCAAAGGATTCTGATCATATCTCCTTGTCGATATGGACAACTCCTCTCGACTATGAATCTGTTTATACTGATCAGGATGTCTTGCGTCACCCTTTCACGTCTATGAAAAAAAAAATACCCGTTCTCTCTGCGCTCGATGGAACTGCCGATAGAACTTCCTCGCTATCCAGATTCATCTCCGCTGAAAACTTATCAGAGCCCCATTCTGGAAGGAGCTGCCAACATACTGTTTTCGTAGTGCTTCTCTCAATCGGCGATAGTTTTCACGATTCGGGACCGGGTGGAGCTCCTCGAGTTTCGGCGTCGAGGACTGTGCTTTGACAGCTCCATTGTATGGGGAGGGGCTAGTCCTCATAGAATGTTTGGTGGTGGCAACTTGTTTACCGTCCGGCAAGTACGCATCGCGAAGTACATGTCGCTCTCTGTCATACAGCAAATGGTTTATATCATCCGCATCAGTGGAGAAGAACTCCCCCTGTAAACTAAGAATATGAACTCAAAGTACCCATTTCTGACGATACCTTATCCGAGGACTCCAGAGTCTATTTGACAGTGGTGTTAGAGCCCCGGCTTCCGGGGATCTTCTTCCTGTGCAGCCAATCATGTGTTACTAGAGTTACGCGAAGTCAGAGGGTATTTTGCTCGTTTCCCGCCGCATGATATTTTTTGTCCCTTGACGTGGAGCCATGACTAAGTAGGTTAAAAATCCGAGGGTTGTCTAGGACGTGAGCAAGGTGCTCCGCTACCGTTATCCCGACGAATATCTTGGTGCGATCAAGTCTCAGATCACTCGATCGTGCACGCCAAAGTCTTGGTTTGCCCTTGGTCAAGGTCTAGGCCAGCCCTCGTGCAAAATGAGGACGATAGAATGATATTAGAAAAACAAAAACGCGAGGCGTTGAACAAACTACTGTACTGACTACAGATGATAGATCATATCTTCGGGGGCTGTTCTACAACTTCCTTCGGTAGGCACCTTTTCGCTCCAGCCCTCTCCTAGAGAGGGCACCCGCACTTTCATCAAGAAAGGCCTAGATTAAATCCGTTCACATCAACCGAAGAGACAATTGACCATTGGGTCAAACAGTGCTTCGGCGAGCGGGTCATACAATTTTGGTGCGCCCTTTCCGTCGGTTCCCGTCGAGTGAGTTCGTGTAGTATTCGTCAAGAATGAGTTCGTTCAGTCGTGGTGAATTTCGTATCCTGCGGTCGTAGCAAGCCGCACCTATGGTGTGTAATGGCGGGCAGGTGTAGACGCGTTACGTATAGGGGGTGATGGGTAATAGATGAATAGATGGTTAAGTGCAGTCGTAAGAAGAGTGCAATACATGTTAGTGATAGGATGGGACGAGTAACCCGAATACTTGGCGATTGGGGGGATTGAGCTTTGAGGAAATGATAGTCCGCTAGGGACTAGAGCATTGACGAGGTGATGTGAGGTGGAGACACAGTCTCAAACACCTATCGATCAATGAGATGAAGCACGACTAGAGTAATCAAGTGCTTCCTCAGATCAAGAGGGGCGAGAATTCGTATCGATCCTACAACATCAAGTTGTACGAGGTCGAAGGAAGGCGATTGACGATAAGACTGCGCATAGCGCTGAACACGTCCCCAGCGCCTACTCCTCGACCTGCCTCGTCCAAAGCTAGATACCTCTCAACTTCTCCCACCGCTGAGCCGCAAAACACGAATAAGAAATACATGATGTGCAGTGAAACAAGATGTGGAAAATTATGAAAATGGATGGCAGTAGCGTCCGTTGATAATGGCGCGAGCCACAACACCTCAGTAATCCGAGGCAGGACTACGCGAATCCTCTCGCGGGGGCTCTTGACCTTGAACATGGGCAAGAGAATGGCTTTGCATCCCAGGCTCAGGGGGAGGCGACAATGGTCGGGCATCGACGCCATGAATATTTCCTGGCGAGGGAGAGTTGCTAGTGCCAAGCGAGATTTTCTCGTTGACAGCACGAAGGCGTTGTACCTCCTGCTCCAGTACCATAAGACGAGCCTGCATCTCTTGTGTCTGTTTGTCCAGAAAGATGATGTGATTGGTAGCTAAACGCCACGACGTCAATCATCTGTGGCGAAGATTATCATTGATCGCCTCACCTCGCTCGAGTAGCGACACCTTGCTACTCTTCTGGTTAGAAACTGGCAAGACGTCCTTCAATTTGGCATAGCCATCGCGTAATTCGTCTCTACGCCTTTGCTCAGCCTCGATGCGCTGTCTGCGTGTTGCTTCCTTTCTTGTGTGAGCCAAGTTCTCTACGTATGTAGCGCCCATGTTGTCTTCGTCGTCTGAGTCGTTTAAGGAACGAGCACGGCCACGACGCCCAGAAGAGCTAGTAGTAGGGGAAGGGGTGGGGTTGTAGCGAAGAGATTGGCGATGAACTAAACTAGGTCCACGGGATGACGATGGGGAGCCCGTCCCGCTGCTGTTTCTCGAATGGTGGTGGTAAAGGCCGTCCGCTGATATGTCAGATCCTGAAATGGGTGGGGACAAAGGATCGTACATGTGAGGTGAGGGCGGAGGGGGTGAGCCAGCAGGCAGATTCATTGACACATGTTGTGGCGATGAGGTATACACGGGTGGCGGATATTGATGCGTTTGATGCGTGGGCATGAGGCTAAGATTATGGAACTGAAGGCCTTGATGCAAGTCTGGCGCAGATAGATGGCCTACAAAGAATCAAGAACATGAGCACATTATCAGATCAACATGTGTTTAAGGTGAGTTTTGGCCTCGAGGATAAAAAAGTACCCACGAGGATGATGAGGGTTAGGATGCTGCACGACAGGAAAAGACTGTTGGTGCTGCATCGCGTGGGGGTTGTACGCGAGGCTGTAAGATGATTCCTGCTCGGCTGGATAGAATCCATAAGGACTTGCATGTCCGAGATTTTGGTTGTGATCATCGGTTATGTGCTGCTGGTGTTGGTGCTGGTGTTGGTGCTGGTGCTGATCCATTGAGCTACTGTGAAAAAAAATCGTGGATGGTTCGTTGTACAAAATGAAAATTTGTAGCGCGCAAGTTTATCGTGAACTAAAAGGTAAAAAAGCAAATTTAAGAAGAAAAGGAGGAAGCTAAGAATCAAGTAACAATGGTCACCGGTCACCGGTTCACCCCCAAAGTCTCCAGAAAGCGATCTCCTTCGCTAACAAGCTACGGAACCAAACCGTTCACAATAATTCGGGCGTCTATTCCACCATCCCCCTGTTTGCCCTTTATTTGCACACCATGAAGAACAATGCAATTCTACAGAAGAAAAAAAAAACATTCAGGTCCCTCATCAACCAAACGTCCTCCCCCTTCCGCTCCCTATTGTACCTAGAGTTCACCCAAACACCACACTCGGACCAATCCAAGCCGTCGGCACCGTTATGTATTTTTACCATGCCTCGAGGCTACCGTGTGCAATCATATTCTACCACTCGCTGGATTTAAAAAGACGAACATGCTGCACCCAACTACGATTGCACATCAGCTGAGTCCATAGTGAACTTCTACGACGTTGAAGAACGAATTTTATATTTTTATTTATTTTATATTTTAATTCTGGATGAGTTGATTGCAATGGAACGGCTGCCGACCCTCCGATCGTTCCTATCGATGGAAAGTCGATAATGAATTGATAGACAGCAACTTCCGCCGATATTTCAACTTCATTTCCGGTTATATGGAGTGACTTGTTCGTGGACTGGGTCACCTGCTAAACACATCAGGGTTCTGGTGGTTCTTGAGCGTCAATGGGGAGTCACCAACATTCCAGATTGTACAACAATGTCGAGTGCCAGAAACACTGAGAAATGTGATTAAAGATATTCACACACTAGAAGTCGAGATGTACAGCTTGTTTGTGATTCAAGCATGTGCTCCTGAAACTGGTCAAGTGTTTCTTGCTCGAGGTTGTCGCAGATACTTACCATTGTGTTGGGAGCAAGGATTGCAAATGGACGGCTATTCTCCCGTATCTAAAAGATGTCCATGGGAAATCACTGTCTTGTTAGGAGTAATATACAATCGCATCTGAAGAATTGCAAGTTGCCTCCACTACTCTGAATCTGTTCCGCGATGGAGATTGTCAAACCTTGCAGTAGAGTTGCGGTATTCTCGAGTGTCCGTTCGTCGGGTCCAGCAACAGATAGCATCCAGATCGAAAAAAAAGATTGCCAATTCGAGCACCGTACCAGATAATTTGCCGGACCTTCATCGCAGTACTGTCTGCACTTGCCTGCCCAAGTAAAGTGCTTTTGGAACGTGATGAGTATTTTCTTGTATGTGCAGATCTGTGCATCCAATCGATAAGAATAAAGCGGACTACTGAACCAAGATTAAGATCGTACTTTAGGCGCACTCTTGGTCCGGCGTAGTAGAGCTAAGTTAATGTAGGTTTCGCTGTTCCGACCGGGCGTACCCCTGAAAGCATTGGTACAGAAGAAATTAAAACCATACCATCGGTCTAGCCTACGGAAGACCGGCCGCCTCCCTTCTAGAACAGTAGTCAAATGATCCATGTGAGCGGCTGGTTAGGGATGAGGATGACCCTGATGTTAGGGGATGGCGATGCGGCGGCGGAGGAAGGCGAGCATTGCACAGAAGTAACGTCAACCTATCTGACTTCTGCATGTAGTTTCTTCGCGATGTGAGTGTGGGTGTACGCGACGGAGGCACACGACTAACTGTCACGGCGGACGTGGGATTGTTCTGGGAGCCATACTGGTCGTTCTCATTGGTCACAATTCAGTAGAAATGGTATGATGAATGCAATGTTCAACTTCTGCCCCCGATTGAAGTTATTTTACTGGTGCGCTGACATCGCCAGTTAATTGTTGCCTTGTGACATCATACCAATTAAGTTGTAGGCGTGCTGTCCCATTCAACCGTTTCCCAGTCAGTTTCAATTAAATGTAAATGTACTCACAAAAAATAGTTACCGGACGGTCCTGACTCACAAGCATGGGATAACCTGCGTCTGTATTTGGCCTGGATACATTATTGTTAGTGTGCCGCAGTTCATGTTGAAGTCGGCGAGCACAAGTGGGGCCCGCTCTTAAGGGTCTTCAAGAATTGGGGGAAAAATTATCGCCGAAATGTTATTATTGGGGATATTGTGACTGTTGTGCAGCCTGATATAGATGCTGTTGTTGGCGTCGAGCAGGGCGACTCCTAGGACTACTAGTCCTAGTAGTCAACTTGGGATGACAGGCCGAACACAATAAAATATATAAATGGAAATTGTTTCTCACAGTTGTCAATGGAAAGTTTGAAGCAAAGCTTTAAGCCGTGCCCCATGTAGTGTGCTCTCCGAATTTTGAGGTTGTCTTAGGCGTAAGGCACGACTATTGACCTAGGTGGGACTTGCCTTGATCTCGAGGAAGGCAACGCTGGCGACGACAAAGGACGGTTCTTTTATGAATTTATCGCGTCAATGTTCGTTCATATATTTCTGAACTCCGAGACCGCCTTGCTGACCCTGTGTATGATGATGGGTTCAGAACACGATCACTCAGGTCAACGTTACTGATTCTGACACTGCTCAGTGTGGACCCAAGGACTATTTTACTCTGCTGGCCTTGTGCTGAGCCACCAGAAAGTCTCACTGATTAATATCACTCCGTGTCATGTCAAAAGTCGTGCCCACCGAACGTTCTCATGTCTCTGGAAATCCACATAGTCTTCAGCCGGGGCAGTGGCCTGCGCCCCGTGCACCTTTACCCCCGTATAGGCTTGCGAAGATAGCTAATGCCCTGGGAGTCTCTATGCCTTCTCCTGCAGGGCCTAATTCTTCATCTCCATACTTATCTGCTTCTTTTCCTGGTGTATCTCCCACCATAAGCCATGTTGATCTTCCTTGGCGCGTGACGACACCGTCTACCGCACCTACCTATAATGTTGGATCATTTGCGTCTTCATCTCAGTCCAAGTTCCTGCTCCATGTCATACCACCTCTTCACCTCCTTCACGACTTCGATGCGTCTGACCCGTTGGAGCCTGCACCTCCCCCTAATGCATCAGGATATCACACACAGTTCCGACGCGGTACCCTTGTCTCTCTGCAGCCCTCGCTAAATGCGCAACTTAATGCAATCGCTAAAGAATATGCATTGCCTAGCACAATTGGCCTCATCCTTTACCTTATTACAACTTCCCCACAGAGCCGCCAGAACAGTCCAATGCCTTATGCGACCCCTACTCCAGGAACAGGAAATGAGAATGCAGAAGAACCAGGTCCGCGCATCTCCGAAGAAATCTGGAAGCATATCTGGGGCCGAGTTCTGAAAGCTGAGCATGAAGAATCTCTCGCACTCTCTCGGGGACCAGGCTGTAATCCTTTCGGTCTGGGTCTAGGACTAGATCCACCGGGCCAATCCAACTTGCGCCCTTTGGTTACCCCTACGCGGACGGAAACGCCGCAACCGCAACCTATCACATACCCAATTACTCCTTCATCTACCGCGTCTTCAGTATCCGATCATCGGTCTCACTCTAAATCTACGCCTCTATCGTCTTCATCACTGACACACTCGGAACCAGATACCCCCAATACTTCCCGTTCTTCTGATAACGAAATACATGGCGTTGACCTTCCAGGTCTTAATTCACCTTCTATAATACCTATACTTGCGAAAGTGGAGTTTGATATTGATCGACGAAGGGCAGCGTGGTACGAGCCATGGCTGCGTGGCCGTCGAATGACCCATGCTAAACGTGCTGAGAGTCGTCAAAGTAATCGAGCACATTCGCAGCCACGTACGGAAGGAGATGGAGATGGGAAGCGTATGCCGTTCGATCTAAGACTAGTGGAAAGGATGCAGAATGCAAGCTCTGTGCACAGCTTTACTACGTCACTGTCTGCAAGAGATGAGGGCGGCGCTGGCGGGTATAATCCCCTGTCGGATTTCACTGACGAAGTAGTTGAAGAAGACGTGGCAAGGGAGGAAGGCGGCACTGGGGCATATACTCCCCTGTCGGATTCCACCGACGAAGTAATTGAAGAAACGACAAGGGAGGAAGGCGGCACTGGCGGGTACACTTCCCTGACAGATTACACGGTTGATGCAATTGAGGATACAACAAGGGAAGAAGGCGGCACTAGCGAGTATGCCCCCGTGACAGATTACACAGACGATGCAATTGAAGACACAACAATGGAGGAAGGTGGCACCAGCGGGTATACTCCCCTGACAGATTGCGCCGGCGATGTAATTGAAGACACAACAAAGGAAGAAGGTGGCATTAGCGGGTACACTTCCCTGACACTCATGAACGAAGAAGTTGACGAGGACATAACAACATACGAGACTAATGTCTGTCATCGTGATCCTCTGGTGGACGTCTTCGGCACTGATGCAGACACCTGGGCTGAGATACACGCTGAATCGCAGGGGAATCAGCCCGAGGTCAATCCAAATGTAGTCGAGCTTGCGTTGGATGTATCCTCGATTACTACTATGCCTGAACAGGAACAAGCGGGAGATGAGATGGATGATGCGGAAGAGGTTTGGGATATCATGCGTAGGATGTCCAAGCCCGCGTTGACCTTGTCGATACCATCGTCACCGAACTCGCAGCCACTGTCATCATCTCCCGTAGGAAGTGTTAAGAAGTCACCTCCCCCTCCTTTAGTCCTTGCTCCCAGTGAGACCAGAAATAGTCTCGTTCTGCATACTGGATCGAGTCCATTACTATCACCCTCTAGTGGAGACGACAGTATGAGTCTGTCTTATGCATATTCAAGTTCGAGAGGGACACCTGTCGCAGATGAGACAGGTGACGATGGTGGACTCTCCCTGGATATGGACCAAGAATATATGCAATCACGGAGTCCTGAAGAAAAGCGCGGCGGTGCAGTTTTCGAGGACCTCAATCTTGGTTTAGATTTAAGAGATGAAGACGAAGATGTGCGTTTCCACTGTCCGTCCTATGCCTTGCCACTGAAGTCTTTTTGTAGTACGACGAGAATGATCCAAACGATCAACGTAGAAGCCAATATATCATGAGAGCCAAACTCGACGAGATTGAACGGGTATGTCGGTAATACATATACTCATCCTGTGATTCTGACGTCTGGGAAATTAGACTTTGGCACAGTTTTCTCCGAGAAACATCAAGTTGGATAACTTGGATCAAGATATTACGATAACTCATGCCCGCACGAAGTCACTACTCGCACTTCATGCAGGAGGAACTTCGAAATTATCAATTGATCGTACACGTGACATTCGGGCGACAGGGTGAGTTCAATTATAGTTGTCAATAGTTTTTCAGCCTAAGAAAGCCCCGCTAGAAACTCCATAGATCGCATCGATGCAAGCGAAAAATCGTGGCCTGCTGTCTCTTACTCATCTATCACCAATAAGTTATCGCAATCTCCAAGCTTTCAATCACATCGGCCTCTAAATCTCACTCCGTCACCACCTCTGCTTGCTGTCAATGGTGTGTCGACAGGTGCCCCGAAGTCATTTGCTCCACCCTCGCGGTCTTCATCACCCAATGCTCTCTCCACAGAGACCAAGATTCGCAAACGAGATTTGGAGTCATCTATGTACCCACCACCCTTGCCCCCCTCATTTGGAAGCCTATCGGACGCGGCTGCCGACTCCCCCATACCATTGTCTCCTGATCCTTTTGGGCGGTACCCCTCCTATTTCGAGTCAGAGGCACACCCCGCCCCGACGTATTGGGATCCTGCAACTGGGCAATTCACCAGTATTCCTGTTGAATCCAGGCCATCTTTGTCATCTGTGGATGAGGGTTCTGTTGCCTCTACCACACCCTCCAGCCGATTCTCTGCTGACTCAGCGAGTTTTCCAATGGATGCGGCTGCAAAAACCTCCACTCCTCTCGTCAGCGTCAAGACCTTCAAGAAACTTTGGCGTAGAAGCAAGTCTGCATCGGTGTCGATTCAGCAACCTCCCATGTTAAATGCTGGACGGGTTTCGTTCCAGGGATCTGCACCACCTACTCCATCATTGCACGATCAGCTCGGGCCGCCCCAGCCGCCGCAAAGAGGATTGCCTCCTATGCCTGCTACGACTATGCCACGAACACCCACGCGATCATCGTCTCCGACAATTCCTTCGTCGGAGAAGACGAGCGTTCGTAAATCGATTCTCAAGACCTGGAAATCAGTGTCAGGCTCCACAGCCTCTTCTAGTGCTCCCTCAGAACCAAGACGAGATACTGAAAGACCCGTGTCTAACGAGACCATAAAGCCTCGGAGGCCGAGCGTCTTGGATGCTGAAATCCCCCCAACCCCGAAATTAGCTGAACAATTTCTGCCTTCAAATCACATCCGAACAGGCAGTGGCATTTTTGAGCGAAGAAGGTCTGCTGGGCGATCTAAAATGGCAGCCTCATCCAATCTTTCGACTTCATTTCAAGACGTCCTCCCGTCTAGGACGCGCTCACAGACATTTTCACCTCTACCACCTCCAGGTTCTGTGTCTCCTGCTCTCTCCCTGCAGTCTACCCCTCTTCGTCATTCAAAAGTAGATGGCAGTTTTGAATCGGCACAGTATGAGCTAGTATCCGCCTCGCCCCGACCATATCCGAACTTATCTTACCCTTATCAAACACTTGACCAAGATTAATCTTCGTTTTTGGCAGGTAGGGTTTACCTTTGGTTTCACTGTTGCCGTCGTTGCGTCACCCTTCTTACTTTTTGCTTTCCCGTCAATGTCACATTTTTATACTATATATCGTCACTTTGCCTCATTACTATATCAGACTACTATTGCTTTCATTGCATACAACTGGATTCACTTGGAATAAACTCGACATAGATACACGTTAAGCAATGCATGAAAGCAAGAACCGTACATTTACATTACGATCACGAGTGCCATGCAAGCATCCATAATCGATTAATCCATGATGGTAGCAGGTGAAATGCTTCACAAATCAGCAGATCAACTATCACACGATGACTTTGTCTTGATGACGGCCGAACGTTGACTGGCCATGCTCCAGAATCCAATGTTTCCGAAATCCAATCCTGACCATTTCAAATGCGACGTGCTCGCCCCTTTCACTTTGTCACCAAAACTCAAGGGGAATGCAAGCGCTCAAGCAGCCCGACATGGCTCGCCTGCGTGAGCACATCTTCCTTATGAACGTCCTTGTAGCAACCATCAAATCGACAGGTCGGCATCAACAACAAATATTAATATTAATATCTGAGGGGGCACGCACTGAATTAATAGGCACACCGCATGACTCCAGAGGTACTGTTCTCCATCTCAACTCCACAGGACCATTATTATTACAGGAGCTCGGGAATATGTATAACCTGCGACTAAGTACTAGACGGCATCGGTATTCCGAGTCGTTGTTCCGATGGTCTTCATTGTACAAGGGCAGGGCAGGGTCGGTCGCTTCTTGATGTCCCTCGATATTTCACCGAGTGTCCTTTTACGTGTACCGGTTCTTTGCGAAATTCGACATTCATTGAACTGTAGAAATTCAGGTCAGTAGTATCGATTCACAGTATTTTTTCAAGCATGCTGTGGCATTTTTCTGGAACGTTTGTCAGAGCGTACCGGTGTCGAACGGACGTGTACTTGGTACAAAATCGCGGCCAGGATATCAGCGATCCGGACTTCATCCCCCGTGAACTCTTCAAGCATGAACAACATTAATTTGATATGTAATAGAAGATGCTTTGGGGCAGGTGTGGGGTTATCATATGCAAGTGCCGCATCTGGCCAACTTCTTTCATAAATCCAGTTGGTATATCTTTCTGCCTCACAGTAGCCTAGCGAAACTCACAGTTAATTCCCTGACTTCTTAGGATGCATCACGAGTAGGTTTGGAACGTGGACTCCAGAGGGTATTTTTGGACGTTGCAGGGACTGACTTAAATCATATTAGACAATCTTCTTTATACCAAGTTTCTGGTGCAGGTATCCTATTCCAGATCCTCCGACTTGGGTAGTTAGTCGGGTACGAACAGGTCCCTCGGGGTGAAGCGAGGTAGTTACAGAGCTTAGCAAGCTGGATCAAGGCGAGCGGTGTAAGGAGATCAGCTGCCGCCGGTGCGATAGTTACGCCAGAAAATAGGATAACAGAAGCTCACCTGACCATGTGGACTCAGGTAAACTCGATTGTTCATCTAATGCAGAGCCAGCTTTGGTGCTGTTGCCATCTGATAGCATAGATGGATATATGTCCTGGAATTTTGTGATGAATTGATGCGATACTGGAATATGTGATATGTGTCAGCTAGCCCTCTTGAGCGACTGATAACAATTGTCATTAATGAACCGCGACCAACGGATGTTCCAAAAGCATCAAGCCGGAAACGGTCGAGGTCATCCACAAACAGCATGTATGCGATTGAAACCAGATGTAATAGTCCCTTTCAGTCATGTTACAGGTATGCCTGTACTCTACGTCAAGGATCAAAAACCATGTTCCGTCGAGTCCTTCCCAATAGCAGAGGTGCTTGACGATCCCGCAGATACAGTCTGGATTATCGAATCAAGGTAGTTGGCACCGCTCCTGTATCGTAAACGTTAATAACGCATCGGGAGCAAGATTTGGAAAACGACACAAACCACTTTTGATGGGTGAGAACATCGCAGCCGATTTCCTTCTCCTTGCGTTGTACAAGATCCACATAGGCAAGCATACCGTCATCCTTGAACCGCGCAGCGAGCTCAGCTGGGTTGACATCAAGTAAGCAGCAGGGTGTTAATATCCATGACAGAACGCACCAGTAGCAGCAGCATTACTGTGCAGGCCAGCAAGAGAAATTAGTTGCAAAACAAATCTAGGTTCATCAATGAGGCAGCCGCATTTGACATAAAATGTTTCATATCGCACCCTTCCTTTCCGAGTTCCCATATGAAGTTCTTGAGATCTGCATCTGCTCAAGGCGTTCGTGCGTGCTCTCAGACAAAGAACACTATTATTGGGGAGTGACGTACCGCTAAACCCTGCCTGCGACCAGTTGAAGCTGGGGCTCAGGTTGTATACAAACCATTTGCCGGGGTATTTCTCCCGTATCTTTCTCGCAAAGGTTCTGGCCTCCGCTAAATCTGGCTTGCCAGTTTCCAGCCATAGCAGATCTGCGTATGGTGCATACACAAGGGCGCGGTCAATGGCTGCCTGAAGGCCACCAGTAGTTCGATAGAAGCCCTCGGGTGTGCGGGGGACTACAAAAATCAGTATAAATCAGGAAGCATTTGCAACTGTACTCACGGTCCCAGTTCCAGTTGATATCCTGGCCGACAGCCTCACGAGCAATCTGACGTGCTTCGAAGTTTGATTTACCGGTCACTGCCTTCTTGTACTGCTCAAACACGCCGCGTGGGTCCGAGCTACTGCTAGACGATAACGCTCGTTCGACGGCTATGCCGCATGCTTAATGTGGCGAACAGAAAAACGCTGATGAATACGTGCCTTGATCGAAAGTGATCAACTCGTTCAGTGAATCCCATTCGCTCTCAATTTTAGCTGCATCCGCACTGCTTGTAGCTCGCGCGAGAGCTTCACTGAGGGGCTTTCCTTGTGTCGTAGTACCGAGGATATATCTAAGATGACGTATTTCAGGCCGACACCAGGTTCTAAAATTAAAACTTACGGATGATCAACAGGATCAATACTGGTGGAAAGGAGCTTGCCACTTTCAGCATCAGTGCGGCCAATGAGCAACATCGGAGATAGAAGCATGTCAAGTTGAAAACGGGCCGCAACAAGCCGCGATACGTGTGTGCTTGGGGGAACAAGGACCTTCCCTGCAAGGTGTCCACATTTCTTTCCGCCGTGAAGTTGGTCCTCGAAATGTATGGCTGAGGCACCTGACTCGGCAAAGAGTTTGGTGAGTTTCATGACAGCAGAGGTTCCTCCGTGGCTAATATGTTGTGAGTTACATATGACTAAGTAAGGTGCGGTGTTTACCCAGTATCACCATCAGCGATAATTGGTCGTAAATAGTCGATGTATGAAATTTCTGCACGCTTTTCTAGCAATGCGGACATACGTTCATCGTAATGCTTCCGGTCATGAAGTTGCTGCGCACGGAAGAGACGGTGAACTTGGTTTGGTACGGTCGTATAAGGGTAATCTCTGACACGATATAGATGAGAAGAGCGCCAACATACGCATGGTTTAGTACGTCATTACCCGAAATCAGGACCAACTTCGTTATTGCCCGTAGTTAATAGCGAACTTGCGGCCCAACCAGAGACATATACGACCTGCTGATGCCTTGCCATTTGGGTCATTTGAACGGGGTCAATAGCACCCATGGTAGGCACAGGTTGACCCTTGGAGGCTGCCTCGCTGAACAAGGCGAAGAGCTTGTTAGCAAGGAGTGTCGATGGCAGGGGAAGAACAGGAGCGGAACCCTGCTTTAGTGCTACATCATAAGCGGTATAGGGACGGGTGATAGAAGCAAACCGAGACGAGGAAAAGAAAGAGGAGACGTCTTGAACGCGAGCATCGAAGGCAGCACTTTGCTCGGCTGATGATGGGGGGTGAAGTGGCAAGGTAGGAACCGAGGACATCGGACGTGTCAGGGTCCAAACCCTAGGTACCCTACCTGTCGGTGGACGAAGGAGAATCATTGTAACGGATGGGCGTCGTGAGATGAGAACCACCTGGTATTGCGCTGGCCGACAGCCGCGTTATTCGGGAGGCCGAAACCTAGATTGAGGTTAGGGTTAAGAATGGGGATGTTTCGGTCCAGTGCTGCGGCGGCTTCTTGCGGCCAGGGTTATCTCCCCTCGGACAACTGACTTGCTATAACAGAAGCCAAGTTTCTCCTGGCTATGCATGACTAGTCGGTCGAGAAGCGCCCCAAAAGTGCTGTTAAAGCTTTTCTAGGTTTTTTTGGTTCCTTCAAGTTCATTATGATGGTGGTCGTCAGGTCTTCCACATGATAGAGACAGTTTGATAGAGAAGCAATCAATTGAGGTAGTAGTTGCTAATCTTTGTCTTCGTCCGAAGTATGATCTTACAAAGTGGTTCCTCCTTGTTCTCCCCCTGACTGGTACATTATGCGTCTAATTCAAAACACCGAGACTAGGTGGGAACTTCGCATGTAAGTGACGCCTGGATAGCGCTTCCACGATGTCGAAGGAGATATGATGCTTTCGTTGGATATTTGTTTTCCGTTGATTCAAATACCTTGACCTCATGTCCCTTCCTCGAGGCTTCATATCCGCACACCGGACATCGCATTTCAACTCGCAAACATAATCGTTCCCCTGGATTTATATTCATCCAGTATTATCACTTGCAAGATTTTATCTCCCATGGAGTCCCCTTCCAGTTGCTTGCGGGTCACTCGACTGACGCTCATACATGCTATCCTTGCATATGTATCTCCCGAATTCACTACAATGTCGTGTTTACCTCTCGCACTGCCCACCGAGATCCGTTTTCGTATCCTCACCGACCTGCATCTCACGCTCTCCGCCTCTTTACTCGAATCGCTCAATCACAGCTTACAAAGCGCCCTCGTAGACCTTTGTGATAGTTGCAAAGCCTATAATTTTCACGTTTACGGCCAAAACGTGTCAGACTGGCCTGAAGTAAAGGTCACTGGCGGTTGTTGGTGCACGAAAATTGGAGGGCACCAGCGTCCAGGGATCGCTCGGGCGCCTGATCCCGATGCATGCGTCGACGGTGGCAAAATCCGCTCCTCGATGACCGACTCTGATCCGCCACCATACTTTATATTTCACTTGCGTCACATTGCCGTAACATATCTGTCAACCGCCTCACCCTCGGCTTATACGCGTGAAATAGAGGCGATGGCAGCGTCGCGTGCCGGCGCCAAAGAGATCGATGCTTTAGTCTTGAAGGTCTTGCGACACTTTCAATGTCGCGTCGCTCCTTCAAAGACGAGGGCATGGAAGCTGGAAGACGAGCTTTGGATCATTCCTATCTCTGAAAGGTTTTCCGGAGGCCCCTCGGATGATGAGATATTATGCACATTCCAGCTCGCCCTAGAGCTTAACCGGCACCGCGACTTTGTGTCGCACTCGAAACTACATCCTCGGAACATGAAGCTCACGCTCCCCTTAATATCCCATTCCCCTGGTAAGCGTTCTACTTTGTTCCTATTTATTTATCATGGCTGATCGATGTCTAGATTCGAAACACTTGAATTCAAAACGCGGGTCTAGAAACGTCTCTCTCATGTGTGGTCTCGCCTTGGCCTGCGTGCTATTCAGCATCAGGTATAGTAATCTGGCTGCTTGGTAGTAGTTCAACTCGGATATTCCATTTGCGTACATATTTCCACGATCGGCTTCTCTAGGAACATGATGTCTCTGCAACTCCCAGAAGACGAAGACCCAGTTCTCTTCCGTCTATACCGCGATCGCCTTTTCCCCTGTATTCATTTTAGATCCAGTACCTTTCAACCAGCACGACCACCCATTCTGTGTACGCATTTCATACGGACCTTACTTTACGTTTTCAAGCATGTACCCACCAAGGACAATAGGTTTACAAATGAGACAAGTCAACGAGACGTTTTTCCTATCGTCGAGAAATTGAAAAATGTCATTCAAACGTTCCAACTCGGTTCGGGAAAGCGGTCTAAGCGAACAATGTACAAACCCCATCTAGATTCCAGGTGCCGCAAGTACAGATCATCCATAATACCAGGGTCAACTGTTGTCACACCAGTCGTCCTCGTTATCGCCCACGTGTGCCCCCTATCAACAGAATTTAATCAAGGTACTAGACGAGAATTTTGCTCGCATGTCAGGGGGAAATCAATACGCAAATTTCTTAAACTGAGCATGGGCGAGACGCCGAGAGTGAGCAACGAGATCTAGAGAGCGATGACCCGCAACATAATCCCCATCATGACCAGCCCGTGTCTTGCATAGAGATAGGCACACATCGGTTTTTTTTTAGATCAAAAGGTGGGTATCAAAGCGTCAACAGCAGGGAACCCCCTATCCGGGGGGTTCAGCAGGACGGTCGACTGTCCCCGGTACGCTCATCGTTTGTGCACAGGCGTTTGCATTCACCATTACCCTAGATGTTACCTTGGTGCTAAATGAGTAGCTCAGTTTCAAGCTGGTAACAAAAGTCCAGGGTACCGACCATAATGTCACACACTAATACTCGCATTCCGAGTCCCTTCAACCTTGGCGCGTCACTTTCGCTGGTGACCGTCGTTGTCATTTTCCGCACAGGCTCTTCCCCTATAGTCGGCCATCTTTATCAGCGCCTAGGTAACCATGCCATCTATCGTGCCGAACAATCATCGATGACATAAAATGTGCAGCATGACTCGAACCTTAACCGCTTGTTTTCTCCCGAGAAATGCTGAGTGACTCAAAGGCGCATAGCCCCTGCCTCGATGGGGCTTAATTAGAGGGCTTTGGCCTGAGAGAAAGGGGATTCGGAAGCTGCGAGGGCGAGTCGGACCGCATCGCAGTGTCTTGGTTGATTTTTGCCTCTTGAGTCATCAGGGTCCAGGGAGGACGTAAGAAGTAAACAGTGTCAGCGAGGGGCTGGATTACGCGACGCGACAGCGCAATGGAAGAGGAAGGTGGGGAAAACGAAAGAATAGCCACATGTCGATGCACTGAGTGAACGGTGGTCGTTCGACGTTCAAGCAAGTTTGGACTGCCACCCGCTTGCTGTTCGCTCAAAGACTTTAACTCTATTTCCTCCGCTGGTGCCTTGCTACGTAATAGAGCGGTGGCTACTCCCTTACAGTACTCATTGTCAACCCGTTTCCGACGCTGGTCACCGTATCATCATGCCTGGTAACTTCGAAGGCCAATATAATGTGAGTTACAAGTTCGTATCCGTTTCATGCTTCCTACTCTCCATCTAAAGATCATCAGCGGAAAGAATATTCAAGTCTCCTCCTGGCATTTACACAGGCATCACTCGAGGAGACTCTGAAAATCATCTACCGAGGGCCTATCATCTGAATTAACTGCAATCTGGGGCGATACTGTGACCCTGTAAAGTTCATCGAAACTTTTGGACGCCATTCAAAAACCGATCATCGGTTTATGGATCATTACATGAATCACCTACATTATCAGTGGAGATCAGAGGTCGGTCGAATGCCATGCAGTGAAGAAAATTTAGACGTCGTGGGATGAGCTCCTTGACCACGGAGATAATTTTTTTTTGACAAGTGAACGTTTACTGCCCATTCGTGCACATCTACTAACCATCTTTGTAGGTATCTCTTTCCACCCATTTGAAATGCACATCCTTCCCTCACACTGAATGCCGTTGTTGTACATACGACAATCAGGACGGCGCACTGTCTGATGTAAGTAACGTTGGTCACTTTTGCTGACGGATGCAGTCCCTTGCAGACTGCGAGATTGCTCGAGATACAGGTGCTGGGCCACGCACGATTTTCCGAATACATGACGAACAAGACGGGGATCATGGCTCTAAACCAGTGTCAAGTCGACCATCCTGATCACGCAACGGCTCTCACCAATATCGCGCCTTCAAGGGTATATTTGCAATGATCTCCAAGGCATCAACTCCACCACTTCCCCTTTCCACGAGGTCCTTGCATTGCGTCCGCATGGTCATCACGATCACCCATTAACCCTCTATGATCTCATAAGATCATCGATATCGCGCAACAGCAAGGAGCCTACCGCCGTCTGCATTTGCAAATTCGCAGTACTGTGCTGCAAGCTACTTCCCCATTGTCCAGAAGTCACCTACCTTCGTAGCATCAGCGTAGTTGATTATGCGATTGGTGAATGCAACGATCTTCCCACAGACGTATCTGATGACCCGACACCTTTGATGAAATGTACTCGAGCACTATCCTGTGGGTTGACAAACTGTCACGGGCTCTCAGATCACGCTTTACACCACACGGCAACATCAACGATTTAGGCGAGAGCAGACAATTCCGTCGTGAAGCTGTGTCTCTGTGCCCCGAGGGACATTTTAACATTGACCGTTTCACTTGGTCACTATCGTTCCAATCACCAAGGCAGACCTACTGTCCTTAATGAGGCCATGAAGAGGCGCTACGCCTGCGCCTTGTTTGGCACACATCTTGTGATGTCTCATTGGGCAACCTAGTTACCCTCCTCACCTGTTACAACCACTCTGATAATGATGGTGTTGAGCAAACCATCAGCTCATATCGCGAGACACTGACATTGTGCCCACCTGGGGACCTCCGTCGTGACACCGTACTTAACAACCTTACCTCCACCTTCAAAACCTGATATGGAGAGTTGCATGTCAGGGAAGATCTCAACGAGGCAATTGATCTATACCGCGAATCCATTTGACATGATCATCTGGAGCGCCATAAAAATCTTTGATATTTGAGCTCACGCTCGACTCTCGTTTCACCCAAGCTCGGAAATGAAGGTGTCGAGGAGATCATCAATCTGTGTCAAGAATCATTTGCCTTCAGTGCGTCCTGACATCTATTTCAGCTACATGCGGTTGCAGAAAACCTATGTCTCGTTACTTGTGACATAACCGTGCCGATCTGCCACTTGCTGTAGAGAACTTCAAATTGGCATCGAGACACTCTACTCAGGGTTTTCCGTATCGCATCACAACAGCCTAGAACTTGGTCACCGCAGCAGAACGGCACAGTCATACGCCTGCTCTGGAGGTCTACGACACTTGTTTCGGCCTTGACGGTCATTTGGCAATGCGATCATCGACAAGTTCACGTCGCAAAGCTGCCGCTGCATTCAGTAGGCCTGATCGCTGCCTGTAGATGCAGCACCTAATGCCGTCCGCTGTAACGATAACGATCTACGTCTACGTCGCGCAGTCGAACTCATGGAGCAGGGTCGCGGCCAACACTGATAGTCGTTGTCCTCTCGCTTGTGGAGTCCACTTGAAGACCCCGAGTCGACGAATCCCCACCTAGCTTATACATTTTCGGAGCTCAGCACCCTTCTGACGCTCAGTGTTCCGCAGCTAGCACAGACAGAGCTACCGCCGATCGGGAAACAACAGTGTATAGGAGACCTACGAGGCGTTGCAGTAGCTGAGATACATAATATCGCGATTCCTGCTTCCGCTGTTGTATACGGACTTGCAAGCAGCAATCCGTCAGGGCCCGGTCATCATCCTCATCGCGAGTACAGCGCCATCATTGTCCCAACATCATGATAACCTCATCATATTCCTTTGCCATCTATCGCTCAGGCTCTCGCCGATTTGCAGCTCTCAAGGCTTGCTTCACCAGGGCAATACGAGACGCGTCATGAACCCAGGGGATCCGGGAATAGATCTAATAGTACTCTTGCGGGCAATACGATGCTACCAATTGTCAACGTACTCGAGCATGTCCTTAAACTAAGAAAGGGATTAACTGCACGGAGAAGAATAGACGCGAAATCTGCAGTTGGACACAGCCAGATTCAAGACCAGATTCAAGAGCGAGTTTTAACAAAGGTCGATCGCTCTGGGAGGGAGCCATGCCTAGAGGATCTCTATCTGTTCTTACACGCCGACACTTCCGCTATGATCAGATCTGGATAAATGATACAGAAACGCGTGCCTCCGTCCTTCGTGGCCCTCGGACAAGGTCGACCGGATGCAAAGCAAGGCACTCTTAGCTGTCGACAGCGAGCTTGAGCTTGTCCAGAAGCTTGACCCTGCGACGGCCAAGCGTACTGCTATTTCTGGCGACGCAGCCACACGAGCAGGTGCACTCGAAGTTTTGCAAGAGAACACTTGGGTGCGCCTTGCTTGTCATGGCAAACAGGACCCCCCTACGCAGCTTCATGACTCCCATTTTGTCATGAGATGATCACTTGACGCTGCTTGATATCGTGGAGAAAGATATTCCGCATGCCGAGTTTCGCATTCTTGTCGGTACGTCATACCGACGTCGGCGATGAGGAGGTGCTTGACGAAGTCATCCACCTCGCAGCTGGTCTCTAGTTTTCAGGGTTCAAGAACGTCACTGGCACGCTGTGGGAGGTCGACGACGCTGTCACAAAACACGTTGTCGAAGCATTCTATAAGAATGTGTTCAAAGATTAAAGGATGGCGGTGTCATGGACTGTACGAAGACGGTTTGGGCACTCAACCGTGCTACACACGCGGTGAAGACGAAAGTGCTACTCGAGCAGATGATGGTTTACATCCATATCGGTGTGTGGTTCCCGTTGGATTGCTTTCATCTGGTACGATTTCACAAGTTCTTTATATTGCATGCATTCTCTTTCATCTCTATCGTACTTCACGTTACAGGAATCGCGATGGCGTCCTCACGTACCCATGTCTTGAACTTTTCATTATGGGATGTTCTAAAGTTGTGCGCTGACCTCTCTGTTGACATTGCTGTTTGGCACTCGGTCTCGCCGCTGGAATCGACAGTAAACAACCTTTTGTTCCGTTTCAGCATCGACATACTAAAACAGGAGCGCGCGCAAACTACACACATCAGGACGATATGGCTCGGTCTACCATTTTCAATTCTTGGAGCCTCGCGGTGCCAGTGGGCGCTCATGCGGTCGTTGGCTCTTCCGATTTGACTTGAAAGTTAAGGATGGGAAGGTTGCATCATTTTCCTGACTGTCGGACACACTCTATCCTTAGCTTGTGCTAGCCTCCAGCCCCATCAATGCTACATTTTTTGTTTGGTGGTGAATTTGTCTGTCTGTCCAGAATCTGGTAGAATTACATAGGATTAACAGTCATATATAATCTTGCATTTTGAGAACAACATGCCAGGAAACCTTGAAGCAAATCAAGGGTTCCGGGCGTTGTACTGTAGTGAGATGAAAAAATGGACGCTCAGGGGATTGAACCCTGGACCTTATACAATTCGGATGCTCGTGCAAAGCATACGCGCTACCACTGCGCTAAGCGCCCTTGCAAATTCTTGTGTGATGCCCCATCATGGCCTGCGTGCATACCCATCAGAAGTTCAAGTGCAGTGTTGAAGCCAGTGACCACTCTGGTGTGGATTTGTGGGGCCTCTGAATCTGGCATTTGATATCCAGTCCGCGCGTTCCCATTTTACTGTCACCTTTCCTGGTCTGAGTCTTGACTTACACCAAGTATCTCCAGGTGTTTACACTGTGGCTAGTATCCGTCGACGCCATTGCCTTGTTTTGGGTGTTCGACCGGTCAGCAGTGCTCTCAAGAGGAGAAGAGGAACCATAGGCTACCATCCATGACGGGTAAGGCATTTGCAAAAGTCTGGTCACCCGCTGGCCTATAATACTCCGCCCACTCCTGCTCTGCTCCAAGCCGCTGTTCTACCCAAACCCAGCCACCAGATATCCTCACCTCAGGTACAGATCGCCCATGCGGTATTGAAAGAATCGTTTGTCACTTGATTGCATCGTGATTCGTGGCTTACGACGAGTTCTCTTCAATCTTTCTTTGCACCCTATCAATCATCATGCTACAACTACCTGACCTGCGCACTGCTGACAAGGCGCAACTCGCACTCGGTGCTACGGCTTGTCTTGGTGTTGTAGAAGTAATCGCTCAGATGTACCTTCCAAAATCAGATAACGATCTTCTTCCACCTTGCCATCGTATTTTGGGTGTTTACTGTCGCCACACCTGTAAACTTTCGCAATCAACTTAATGGTTCTTAACTCTGATTTATATCATTTCGCCGATAAGCACATCCCTTACTGTAACGGGGGATGGACTGAAAGGTATTCTCTGATAATCATTCGATCGGGAATTGAGAGGGTCGCTTTTATAGACTGCTCCGAAGTTGATGGCGCCTGAGTACTGAGTCGTTATATCTAGGCTTGACATTCTGTCGCAGGCTGCAGAGCATGTTCTGGAGAACTTGCAGCTGATCGTCCTTGCAGGATTGCTGCTGGCGAAATATATAACGGCGAGATATTGCCTTAACGCCTTTTGGGAACAAGTGTCGTGATGACAGGCGAGCGAACGGGGAGAGAAGGGTCTAGAAAGACAAGGTACGATCTCAGTCTCTGGTCAAGAACTCTTATTAACATGTGCGCTACCTAGAAAGACAAGGTACGCTACGGTTTTGTCAGCTATGGCTGACTTACAGGAACTAAGTACTTACATCTCAGTCTCTGGTCAAGAACTGAGATGTTCGCGTCTCTCGGGCGCTTGGTTTTATAGCAGGTAAGTAAGGAATAAAAAATTAAACATAACTTAATTTGCGTATGTCTCAGAAGCTCGGCCGACGTCAGCGCGCCGCATCCCATTGGCCTATTGTGGCTTGCGCTCGTACCACGTTCCTCAGCTTCTCCTCCTCGTGCCTTGCTTCTCGGATTCTTCGGCCATCGTCTTCTCTTCTCTTTCCGGATCGTCGGAATCCAACAACAAGTTCCGTCGGAGGGGTAGGTCGGTAGTCCGCAATATTTACTTGCTCTTACTTTTCAAATTAATGCAGAACAACTTTATTCACATCTACAGCCTGAGGCCTATCAGCCTCTGCAGATGTCACCCACAAAGAACACAATTCTTGGCATTCTCGATGATCCATCACGGTGTGAGCGCTTTTGGTGATGATCGCACTTTGCTAGGTGGTTTGAAATTATGAGAAAATGGTGTACACTCCCTTCTCGATCTTCACTTCATGTCTGACCCATTCCACAGCAGAAGGATGTGAAGGAAAACTGACAGAAGATTTTAAATTTTTCGTCTATGGCTTCGGTTGGCGGTAGCACCGCCTTGTAGTTTTTCAGCCATTTGTTCTTTGACTCATGATATTGATCTCAGCGTGTGAACCGATTAACATGTTGCGAACAGGTGAAGCTACTCCACGCACATCATCTTCCGAAACTTTGATCAGTGTTTATCCCGCCGATCGAGTTTGAGACGAAGATTCCGGAATCGGAGCTCAGGCCCCTGATCTTCATGTTGCATGAGAAACATGGGCTAGGGAGAAATGAAGGACCAGTTCCCAACGAATAAACAATAATGGCATATCCATCTCTCCAGGACTCAGTCTATTGGAAATCTTCTCCTTGATGTGATTCTGAAACGGTGCATCATCATTGTTTTTTGTCTTATCTCAAATTTAAATTGGGTCAAGAATTAGATGTTCAATGTCTTGACGGACGTGTAACTGGATTGTCACCGAGATACAAATTCTCGTTAGGTTATTTCGCAAACAGGTAACTTGTACTTTTCCACCTACGTGAGCACTTGTCCACGCGGTGTTCTCAACTCACTTTGAGCGATAGTTGCACATCTGCATACTACAATATTGATTACTCCAGATCACTTACTCGCCCACTCTGGTATACCTCGCTCAAGTCTGTCTCAATGTACAACCCAATCTACCACAATCAGTCATTTTATTAAAAGTATGAGCGAGGTCAACTTGAACGTTGATGCATGATAGAGCTGTCAATCGAGTGTTATCCGCTTGAGCACAGACAACTATGGAGTGCAACGCACAATTAATTATAATGCCGAGTTACGAGGCGTGAATTTGAATATCTTCACATCAAGGCCAGCATCCACTCCAGTGGTATCCACATCAAAGTATGTAGCTGAGGTGAAACTATGCGTAACTTCCTCCATACAAAGTTCTTTCACTAGGTGACTTGAATATTACATTCACCACACCACAAAGGTCGAGGACTACTCACCAGCCTCTGTCAAAAAATGTGCAAGCGTCTGCTCATTTCTAACTGTTAGCGCCACCACTACCATTCGAGTACTCTTGAAGGAAAGTGCAAGGCGCAATGTTGCAACCAGAGGTGGAACCAGAATCGGGTCAAATACCTAGTTAGGTTAGTGACAGCATAACAGCAAATTTGAGCCTTACTATATCAGCACCGATCACAACGCCCACACTTGCTTTGGATAGAAATGCTGTCACCGTGTTCTCACTGAGTGGCATGGAAAGGGCATCAAACCAGTCAAGTGTGGAGAAGGTAATATTTGAGTGACTTGCTGAATGATCTACGCAATAGTAAGCAAAGACAGCACATTTGAAATACGGTCTGAGTCAATTAAGACAAACGAGACAGAAGAAAAAAGAGGATTGAAAGTGTATAAAGGCAGAGTACATTAACTTGATTTGCCCGAAAAGCTAAGAAGGTGAACGTTAACTGAGATCACTCACTGCAACTAAGTTGGACATTGCCGCGACACCTTGAAAGCACTCCGGCATTAACATCAGTCAACAGTACCGCAGGCAATGGCTGACGATGTGATTGATGACGCTCGTTAAATTTCTGTTGTATTGTCGCCACAATAATCCCAAGAAAGCCGGAACCGCAACCCAGTTCGAGAATCGTGTGATTATGGATTATTTCTGATTGTATGAAGAAATATGAAGGCCAATCAAGAGGTGGCTACCGTACCTGCATTCGCAATGAGATAACTAGCAAGGACGAAACTTGCACACCATGTCCTGAGCCCTGTAGTTCCGTTCTCGATGGTTGTACGAGACTCGAGTAGTGTTATGGTTTCATGACAATTTTGATTGGCAGAACCAAGTGAACTTGGAGGCTTCCAGTAATATGTCATATATGAGTCCGGTGGGGGACCACTAGGATCGCTGTGCGGTAGGGCCAAAAAATAAAGGAGATTAGAAATACCTTCTCGTGGAAAATAAACCTACATCGGAGCCGACATAAGGGACAAGTAACGGTCATAAATTCGTATGTCGATCTCGCTGTCCTTTATGTGGAATTGTGAATAAGTTGCCTTCTCAGGTAGTGCTATCGCGTGGCTAACCTCTTCATCTTTGTCCATTGATTCAAGGTGTTCAATTGCCCACTTCCAAAATGATTGCTGGTACCTCCTGGAAGGTGGATACTGCTCCAAGTGTGGACCGAGTAAAACCTGGTGTAAAAGAAAAGTGTGTACCTCAGTAAATGAACATTGAGCAGGAAATTTAAGGTGAAGTGGAGGAATTAATGCAGAATATCCCTTCAGTAAAGCCAGTAGCTCGTTGTCATTCCCATAGCATGCATTGTTGGTAAAAGTCATGGACATCAAGTTTAATCATGCCTATATACGTCAAGCACAGTGCTACTCGATCTAAGGCCTGCCCTAGAGTGTTCACGTGATGCCAACCAGAAATGCCTCAAAAATTTTGAGCATTCTGCGCCCAAATGTTCACTCGTTTGCGTATATCAGCTTCATCATCTCAGCGTACCTTGTGTTTACCATCTGTGAACAGATGTCCGCGTAGAACATTCTTCCAGTCTTTTGTCGCAAGAAAGGATGAATTTTCTGAGGCAGACGAGGAAGATGATGCCCTTGGCGAAGCTATTCTAGAGGGCCTTAACCTACCAAACGATGCCGAAACCTCACAAACTCCTTCATACGAAAATTGGATAATAGGTGCCGGTCACAAGTACCGCGATCCCGCACCACGGAATTGGCTTAGCCCTGGAACGGTATGCTCGGGCTAATACCACAGTGATACATCATGCTCATTACTTGTCAGCCTTTTCCTCTTAACGAATCGTTCCGCCCCCCTCCACCTATCTCGGATGCCTTACGCACTCATATCTATTTTTCTTACATGGCCGATCCCAAAGCTAATTCGGTGCGCGCTCTGGCTGCCAGACATCATCTCAGCATCAAACGTATTGATGCCATCCTACGATTGAAAGGTCTAGAAGAATCATGGAAAAAGGTGAGAGCTAGTTACTTTACTGCTTTCTCAAGAATGTGATGAGCAACGTGAATTCGATTAGTCTTATAGACACATACATGGTTAAATCTACGCACCTTACTGATCTATATCTTTCTTCTACTGCCGCTTAATATTCAGAGATACTAATTAATCTTACACCTTCATTAGGTAAACTGCAACAGCTCATAATGAAGAAGTATTGACTGACTCCCCACTGAAAATTCTGTTACGACGTGTAGGATGTGAGTACCACTTTCCTTACCTTGAAAACACATTATTCGCGCGATTTAAACGTTTTATATCGTCTGGCGCTGGTCCCACACTTCAACCCTATCCTATACGTCGTTCCTCTTGTGACATTAGTGCTCATACGCTTTGCAGGGTAAATCCATACAGACAGGTTTTGTGCAAGGCATGGAAAATATCCTTGGCGTGCCTCAAACCAAGGTTTTCACCACCTTTGATGATTCGAAGCCTGTGCCCGTACAATACGATACTAACCAGCAGGCGGCCAAGGCGGATAGTGTTAGGTATGACGCAGTAGAGGCCGATCGAGAAGACGAAGAAGCAGGTGGTTTCGACTGGGCACGACAAAGGTACCAGCGGATGTTTTGGGAAACTGTGCCGGAGGGCAAAGTTTGTTGATCATTTCTTTCGACGTACAAATGAAAACTAATTTATCTACTAGGACCCAATCATGCCAGGCATTTTGGAGACCGCCACAAAATCAGCAACTGCGGCTTCTGAGAACAAGACAAAGACGAATATTGTCGAGCGTCCCGGACGCCCGACAATCAAATTTATTGATGTCGGCAACATGTTCTTAGATGTCAAAGAGCATGAGCGTCGTGCCAAGGAGAGCGAACGCAGGGCGAAGGTTCGATCACGAAGAAAAGAGCGTCAATGGATGACCAATTGACGTGGGGGCATCGTCCTCTTTTCGTCGTTCTGTTCGGAATCAGAACTCTGAGGTGTTCATTTGATTCGAAGATCTTACGTATACATACAGCTGATAATATATTGAGATTGTCAGGATTTGCATGTGCTACGCTCATCCTATGATGGCTATGAAAATGTATGCGGGAGTAACATGTAAACGTCGGAAGAGATAAGAGCATAAGCTTAGATTGATGATGTAGGTCGTCAGTCGCCTCTGGTTCCTCGTCTCAAACGATTATAAGCCTGTCGCACAGCCATATCCTGACTAGCACTCCTAGTGGGGGCTGAAGCGCAAGCATAATTCAGATTGTCAACTGTATGTCGTATTAGTTGGCATACACATCTTTAACTTCTACTATAGCAGGCAAACGTACTGTAAATAGTTGTATGCCATGTTAAAGCATTGGGAGGGCCTTGCGAATAGGACTCTCATCTGAGATGGTCAGGTGCAGAGGGACCATAGATCGTCTGTAATTCATTGTTCAATTTCGTACGAGGGTCTAGAGGTCAATGAGCGGACACGTCCTGCACATCGAACAAAGGACGTACGGTCATTGCTAGGCATCGCCGTTGGAAGTAGGCGACAAGTTGAACAGGCGCCAGGTTATGATTCGTTGACATCCTGCCAATATTTCCCTACGCTACATATGAGTCGTACTGCAATTTCATTATTGCAATCTTGAGATGATTCAGTCTTGCATTTTATATACGAATAATATAATGTATGGTATGTCAAGATGGTCCGTTCGTATGTCCGCCACTCACCATTCACCATTGGCCTTGATATTCACTGTCGAGTCCGGGATAATCTTCCTCCCCGCAAGGTTTGAGAGGTAACACTATGTCATCTGCCTTTGAGGTGCATTGCTACTCACATCAGGAGCAACCACACGGGACTCCCGCTTGATGCGGGCTTCCATTTAACTGCCGGCTTATATGTTAATAAGTTGGAACAAGCGGGCTTGAGGCAATGCTTTCGAGTATGTGGTAGGTTGTGAAGCGGATCAGGTGTTGAGTTTGAGCTTCAGAATTGCCACAGGGCGTTGTAATAGAGGCAGAAGTACCGGTGCCGGAGATAAGATAAAATATCCGGTGTGCTTGTATAACACCAACGTTATTCTTGGAGTTGCAGGCATCAGATTGATCAGGCTAAGTAGTGGGACAAGCAGCAAAGCTTTAGCTTCTTGTTTGCTGCCAGTCACCTACGCGTCGCATCATATGCCTTCCTGTAGTATCTGCCAGTGGTCTCCTGAGACTCGAGAGGCTGCTTCGGTGTAATCAACGTATCATGGAAGAAAGGGATTCTATATCTATTAACTCACAACAGGTACACTTTCAGTAGGGACAGTGCTGCATTACGACTGTCTCATGTCAGACAAGGAAACTGTATGAGTAATAGAAGTAGCAACTAGATATCTGAAGAGGAAGAAAAATGAAAGTATATGTATATTGGAGCGATCACTCGTCATCGTCGGGAAGACCTTTCAAGTGTCAGGTAGTTATATGCTGCTTCCGCAGCTCTATCCTGAGCATTTCCTACGGTGCTGGATGAAGCGTAACCGTAATTCATATCATCAACTGTGTGACGTTTAGTGTGCATCTTCGACTCCTCAGAAGTCAACCTTACTGTATACGGTCGCATGCCATATTAAATTGTTGGCGCGGCCTTGCGAGTGGGTCTCCCACCTGATATGGGCAGGAGCAGAGGGACCATAAATCTTCTGTAATTCGTTGTTCAACTTCGTGCGGGGGTCTGGAGGTCAATGAGCGAACACATCCTGCATGTCGAAGAAAGGACGTACGGTCATTGCTAGCCATCGCTGCTGAAATTTGGCTACGAGTGTTGTATATGACAGAAAATGTGCGAGACTTGTCGGATAATGAGCTTCGTCATATCTCTTCCTTTATATCTGCTCATCCAGCCAAGTTGTAAACGCAAGAACATCATACATTTCCCCGATGCCGGAGGTGACGGATGTGGAGGTGGCAAAAATGAAATATCAATATGTCGATATTGCCGGTCGTATCCAGGCCAAAAAGTGACGAATCTGGAAGTTGCTTATCATCATAGGCAGACGCTGCCCAATGCTGGCCTTTGCGCCTTCGGGATTTCGCACTATTGGCGCTAGAAGACATGCCAACCTGCCAAGCTGTATAGTTAAAAAAAGTTGCACACGCACTAGCTGCGCTTTCTTATCCAGGGTTCAATTGGCCATATGGTGGAAGCTTACGACTGTCTCTCGCACAATATTAATCACCGATTGCCCGTCCGCAGGTGAATTGGGCTATTGGCAGGTGCATCACGCATGAAGCGCCTTGTTAAATGAAGTAACATGACTTTGTATCTGAAAGGCCGATGAATCTCAATGTTATATCGAGCCTGGAACTAGCAGAACGCCGATAGTCTGAAAAATGTGACACGGTGGTGGTACCTGCCATGGTAATATTATCGTCGGTACCTACCTGCCAATGCTTGCCATGAAAGGGTGCTCACGAGATCACGATGCCAATTTTGAGGCATAGTAGTAAATAGTAAAATCCGAAGTTCGCGCGTATATTATGATTGTCACAGAGGGTGTGGATGATCATCGATGAAGTCAGAGGCAGCAGCCACATGCATGTTCACTTCGAAATGAACCATTGTTTGGTGGTGTTAGATCTTTAGAAGATTCAAACTTTCGAAGACGTCTGATTCAAAAATTTATGTTGTAACTTCATTTCTCCACTGAAACCTTTCCAGCTGCCCTTTCGCACCATATCGCACTTTCCCTGTACATACTCACGCGCAAGTTCTCTATCCGTCTAACGCCGTCGCATTAATATTGTCGTTCTCTCTGTCACCGGTACTATAGTGACACTTTCACTTTTTCTCTTGTCTCTGGACGCCCGTAGTCACACCATACCCCGCGACTACCTTCTCTTCGTCGCTGACATATCTATCGTTCAGTACCTGCCCCTGGCATATTTTTACCTTTCTTCTATACTCGCTGGCCATCGCTGAGTGTACTCTAACTATTCCCGCGGTGCAATCATTATCGCGATCAAACGGAGCGATACAATTATTGCACAATGGGGTAGCAAGACCACTAGGAGTATGCATATAAGTTCACTACCTGCGCAAGGGACTACCAGGAAGTACAATTGTGGTAAGCATGTGTCGAACAACTGACCCAAACAAGGATCTACTGTGACACAAATATAACAAGGGTAATAACATGTGGAAAACCTCGTTGTGCTCGGCCGCCGTGAAATCAAGTGACTCAGTCCACTGGCGGTATTTTTCAACCTCGTGCGGAGCCTGGAGGTCAACGAGGAAGCACATTCTGCGTGATAAGCAAATGAGTGCATAACATATGGTCATTAGCATTGCAAATTTGCAATGCTATACCTTACCGCTGGAATTTGTGTGCGAGTGTTCCCAATAGTAGACGAGAGAATTCCCAAACGCAACGACAGGCATAAGTATAGGTTATAATTTGGTATTCGAACGTTCAAATGTTCAAACGTTCATACACATGTCCGGTTCTGCCAATCTTTCCCATACTAACGGTGTTGCAATATGTGGTGTTTCAATTCAGTACATTTGAGGCACTATCAATTTATCAAAACCTAGTACTGCCATCTTGGACACTAATAAGCTATATAACATGCTTGCCTGACAGGCGCATTGTTTGAAGTATGTGGTAAGTAAGTCGTGAGATGGATCAGGTAGGTGACTATCTTCGATTTGCGAACAAAAATATTGCAGGTGACAGAGATGGGATAAAATATTTGGCGTATCTGTATAAAATTGACCAGGTTATCCTTAGAGTCGGAGCATTAGATTTATCGGACAGGTGGGAGTCAAACAAGCCTTTTCCTCAGTTTGTTGTGACAGTTGGACGGTGAGCGTTGCATCACGTGCCTTTCCAACTAAGTATAGCCTTACCCCTAAATGCTCCGGTCTACTGATGCCTTCCGATAGAACTATTCGCCGTTGGAAGTACTGTCTATCATGAAATTGTTATATGAAGTGATTCGTCAAGGCTCGTAGGGAAGTGGAAGTTAAGTGGAAGCACAGGTGCTAGTGCTCAGGACATGTTGCAGACCCCATATCAATGGTCTCTTTTACTACTCACCCATTTACTAGTATGAGCACAACAGGCCATGATATAAACATGACAAGAAAGATGGTAGATTTATATCTATTAACTCACAACAGGCGTACTCCTAGTATGCTCAGCGTTATAAGTATTACGACTGTATGATAACGAAACCATATGAATAACAGAGGTAGCTAGATGTCCGAAGAGGATAAAAATGATGGCACACGTGTGTTGGAGTCGTCAGGCTTGATTGCCGCAGCTCATCAGAACTTTTCACGTCTCAGGTATTCACATGCCATGTTTGCGGCCTCGTCTTGAGCACCAGCTTTGGTGCGGGACAAAGCGTAGCCATGTTTCATATCATCAACTGTATGACGTATTAGTCGGTGTGCACATGTTTGACTCCATAGAAATCAAACTTACTGTAGATGGTCGCGTACCATGTTAAATCGTTGGCAGGGCCTTGCGAATAGATCTCCCACTTGACATGGGAAGATGCAGAGGAACCATAAAGCTTCTGTAACTCGTTATTTAACCTCATGCGGGGGTCTGAAAGTCAATGAGAAAACACGTCCTGCATGTCGAACAGATGAGTAGAGGACGTACGGTCATCGCCAGACATCGCTGCTGGAATTTTGGTACGAGTGATTTATATGACAGAAAATGTGTAGGACTTGTCGAATAATGAGCTGCATTATGTCTTTTGCTTTATATCTGCGGAATATGTATAACTCATCAAGCTGGAGCTGTAAGGGTAACTAGCAGCCAGACGAATTTGATCATTGGCAAGGACATTACGGCTTCACATTTCCGCGATGCCAAAAACGCGGTCGTGGAGGTGGAGAAATGAAGTATCGCTGTCGATCATATCCAGGTGAAAAGGTGACGGATCTGGAAGACCGCTTATTCAAGTTATCATCACAATGCCGGCTTTTTGCATTTTCAGGATTCCGTATATGGGCGCTAGAAGGCAACCTGCCAAGCTGTGTAGATAAACAAGTTGGCTGCACTTTTCATATCCAGGACCCTGTGGTGGAAGGTTACAAGGGTCTCTCGCAAAATATCAATTACCGATTGTCCGTCCGCAGGCGGATTGGGCTAATGACGGGTGTAGACAGGTATAGAAATATGCAACACACACTAACAGGTACCCATGACTCGGAAGCGCCTTGATACCATGATGTTAAGTGAGGCAACATGACAACGTATTCGAGCAACTGAAAGAGGTCTGAGTCGATGTGATATCGAGCCTGGTAGAGCGATGCGAGAATCTGAAATATGTGACCGGTAGTGGTACTTAATCGTACATTAGGGTACGGACGAAAAGTGGACTGTTAATAGCCCTGCTAATCCGGGAAAGCGTGTTAAGAACAAACGCGCAACTGCGGGGGGTGACGTGGTCTGTCGACCCCCCTAGTCTTGGTGGCTGAGGCCTAGGCCTTCCATTCGTCGCAGATTATTGAAGTTCGCAATGTAAATTTTGCAGAGAAGCAAGCTGTTGGGACTTGAGTATCTCGCAACATTAACTCTCGCGTTCGTGAACAGCTCGAAGACGAACCAGCCAATTTCTATCTTGCGGCTTTGTGCTTAGATCCATGTATGTCTCACTCATTCTTCACCGGCGTGCCTTTGACGAGTTCTTATCCTTGTCTCATATGGGACAGGTTATGTCTACAGTGCAATATCGCATAACCCGCTCCCTCTCAAAATCAAAATCCCCCGCATTCCTTCAACAGCCGTGGCAGATATCCTCGCATCGCCAACTCATGTCCGAGTTTTCGTGTACTTCAAAATTGTCGTTGTAGTCAAGTTCAAGTCCCAGTACAACCCCGCTCTCAAAGGAACAACAGCTGCTGATGTCCGTGAAGCTTTTGTGCGCCAGTTTGAGCGCTATGTGAAAGGACAGTGACAGTGCCCTTTTGACACAATGTCAGATGCTAATCAGGACGTCCTTTCATACTGGGCTCACTTGACCTGAAGGTCCCATACTCGCTGTGAGTTTTGGCCAATCCTGACCATTAGTAACTTAACTTTATCTCTAGTGTATCACGGAATAACTTTATTCAATCAAGCCTTCATCTCTGCCCAAGGAACGACCGATGTCAGTGTTCACGAGGATGAAAACGCCAGCCAGGAACCGCCAACATGTATTAACACCGGTCGACATGACTCAGATTCGACGTGGCATATGTATGATCCGATGGTTAGTCTCCTATTCAGTGGACTATATTAACAACTTGCGTGCCTTAGAAAGTGGCCGAAAGACGGCACCCAGCCATCTCATTCAGTGATCTTAACTCTATCATTTCCACGCCAAAAGAATCAGTCGCTTGTCAAAGCCACGAGCCCAGTGGTAGCCATTTGTCTGTGTGCATATATGAGCAGGAAGAAACCCTTGAAGACGGAGACGGAGAAGATACGTGGCTTGATGAGATATGAAATGCTAGCAGCTAGACCAGAGGAGGATTTGGCCTTCGACATTGAAGCGGACGCAAACCTTCGTGCACCAACTGTCACCAGGTCTTGTCCGATGAAGGGCGCTGCCATATTTTTCAATCCATGGCGGGTTTTCGCAAAATTTGTGTTCATTCACCAATACTCAGTTGAGATATATCATATAGCATCCATTTGATGTCCCAGTCGGCCTCTTTCAAGACCCTCTCTTGCACAAAGGTGCTTGCCGGTGAAAGGATGGCAGTGTTTCCTGGTGCCAAATTCTTATCAGCATTCGGTAAGCACATTGGCTAGTCTCCCAGAGTTGAGATTGATGATGTTGCCAGCATCAGAACCTTGGCCGTTGAAAGAATCCACTTTACTTGAACGGTCTTCTGCAATGTCCTGGGGTAAGCGGGACATCCGAGCTTGAGTTGTTGTCATCTTCATCAGGGTGCTTCAAGTTCATCTGCGAAATTATCGTCTACGTCAGATGTTTCACTACGGATTTAGACTGTCCTTACAAATGTTTTTACTTGCTGCCGATTGCGAAGTGATGAGTTGAGCCAAGTGGATGTCGAGCCAGCCCGTTCATCAGCTATTGAATTGGATGCAAGCGCAAAAATTCAAACAGCGAGCCTCTGGTTAGATCAAGGTCAGCTTCGGGACAACGCCATGACGTAGTTGCAGGTCTGACATGCACACTGCAAGTGGTTGAGCATCGCCAGAAAGGTCTTTGTCCAGATAACTTCACCATCATTCATATATCACATGCTGTCTCGTCAGTCTGAAGAGTTCGCGATCGAAAGGAGACCCATACACTATTTTTTGAGTTGTTCACACAATCCACCCTATTGATTTTGGCCTCTTATCCACGGTCCACTAGTCTAAACAAGGCCTAACCATGTATGTAAGTTGAAGTTAAGTTTTGGTGGTGCCGGCGCTGCTTCCATACAGTCGTCCTGCCGCACGATTTGTAGTATCCGTTCAGCCACTGGACAGCATAAAAGCCGGCTGTGTTTGCACTACGATTTTCTTTTCTCCAACGTTCATGCCCGCTCCTGCCAATATTAATGTTTCCTCCACGCCACGTGATATCAACGGTGCCGCAATTTGGGTGTTTGAATTCAGTACATTTCAGGCACTATCAAAACCTAGTAGTAATCACCGAAGCAAATCATCCGGGCAATTGGGGACTCCGCTTGATGAAAGCTTTCACTTGACTGCCAGCTTAGATACGAGTAAGCTAGAAAATATGTGAACAAAGATATTGCAAGTAACATAGAAGGGATAAAAGATTTGGCGTATCTATGCAGTCCAGTATGTTATCCTTGGAGTCGGAGCGTCAGATTGATCAGATTTGTTGTGAGTGCGCGTCGCATCACGTGCCTTTCTATCAGTCCAACAGCTGTACCAAGTATAGCCTTACCCCTAAATGCGGTCTACCAATGCTATTCTAGTGTCATAAAATTGTTATAGAGATGCGCTGGGAACACCGGGGTCCCCTAGACCATATATTATTGTCCTCACTATCCATAGGACATGAAAATGGAGCCAAAAAACTGTTATATGAATCAATTTGTCGAGACTCGTAGGGAAGCTGAGTGGAAGTACCACACCACGCCAATGATCCCTTCTACTCAGCACCCATTTATGCCCGTACTCTGGGCTACTGATAAAAAGGACCACATCGAAGGGCGACAGGCCATGATATCAACATAACACGAAAGATAGGGGATCTATATCTATGACTGACAACAGGCGTACTCCTAGTATGGTCAGCGTTGTAAGTATTATGTGATAACGAAATCGTATGAATAATAGAAGTGGATAGATGTCTGAATAGGATAAAAATGATGGCACATGTGTATTGGAGTTATCATGCTTGATTGCCGCAGTTCAACAGGACCTTTCACGTATCAGGTTGTCACATGCGATGTCCGCTGCCTCGTCTTGAGCATCACCTTTAACCCGGGATGAAGCGTAGCCATAATTCATGTCATCAACTATATGACGCATTAGTTAGTGTGCACATATTTGAAGTCAACCTTACTGTAGATGGTTGCATGCCATGTTAAATCGTTGGCAGGGCCTTGTGAATAGATCTCCCACTTGACATGGGAAGGTGCAGAGGGACCATAAATCTTCTGTAATTCGTTGTTCAACCTCGTGCGAGGGTCTGGAGGTCAATGAGCGAACACATCCTGTATATCAGACAAATGACTAGAGGACGTACGGGCTTTGCTAGTAGGCATCACTGCTGGAATCCTGGTAGGAGCTTTGCTAGGCATTACTGCTCGGATTTGGGTACGAGTGTTGTATGACAGAAAATGTGTAGGACTTGTTGGATAGTGAGCTGCATCATGTATCTTGCTTTATATCTGCGGACTATGTGTAACTCATCGAGCTAGAGCCGTAAACGCAAGAAAGGGTAACCAGATGAATTTGATCATTGGCAAGGTCATCGCGGCTTCACATTTCCCCGATGCCGAAGACGACGGTGGTGGTGGTGGAGGACACGCTGCCGATCAGTCGATCATATCTAGGTGAAAAAGTGATGGATCTGGAAGACAGCTTAATATCATAGCTAGACGCTGCCAGATACCAGCTTTTTGTGCCTCCTGGATTTCATATATTGGCGCTAGAAGACACGGCAACCTGCCAAGCTGTATAGATAAACAAGTTGGGTGCACTTCTCCTATCCGGTGCTTTGCGAAGACCCTGTAGTGGAAGGTTGCCACGGTTTCTCGTAAAATATAAGTTACCGATTGTCCGTCCGCAGGTGGATTGGGCTATTAAATGGCAGGTGTAGAGACGTGCATCATACGGGTGTACCCATGAAGCGCCTTGATCATAGTGTTAAGTAAGGCAACATGGAAACGTATTTAAACAGCTGAAATATATCCGAGTCGATGTGTTATCGAGTCTGGTAGAGTGGTAGGAGAGTCTGAAACATGTGACCGGTGGTGGTACTCAATCGTACATTAGGGTACGGACGAGGTGTTAATAACACTGCTAAAAATGCCTGTTAACAATAGGCACGCGGCTGTGGGGCGACATAATATGGAAAGCCAGACGTTTGCCAGACGTGCTCTAGTACTTCTAAGGCCTAGAACCTTCCCCGACTGCACTTTAGTGGAAGCGTGGTGTGGGAAATATTGGCTTAGTTAGTGGATGTGGGAAAGCATTTCTCGCTCAATAATATTTATCCTGCTATTTAGGGCTGGACAGTTGCCATTTAAACCGGTTTATTTCTCAGTTTATTTCATTCGCCACAATATATATAAATAGTGACATAGGGTTTACTTAGGGTTTAGTCACGCATAAGGACAAGCAGGAGCATATTCACCGGTTCCAGTCTTCCAGATGGCAGCGGCAATGGTCGTCCAGCTCATCATAGGTATTATCATTGTCTATATGACCTCATTCTTCAATAAAGAGCCTTACCATACCTCAATCCTTTCTGGGCATGCAAGAGCTTGCCAACGGACATCCCAGCCGGATCAAAATGAGCTCGGGATGAAAAAGGATCTATTCCATGCACTTGTACAAGAACTTTGAGCGTATGGACCACATGATTTAAAATATATAACACTCAATGACCAGGTTGCTATATTTCTCTAGTTCGTGATGGGGACAACTGAGGATCAGGACGCTGGATACCGGTCGTCCTGAGGAGTAGTGGTTATGTCAGCGCAAGCTTCAGCATAAGTGTACGACGTAGCTCTATCCATAGGGATCCATTCCTGTTCTATAGCTGATATACGCGCTCTCTCTCTCCAACGTCGTATTATGCAGTTCAGAAGAAACCGGAATTGAGCATTGACGATGATAGGAAGAGGTGGTGTCGCTGTACTCCCACGATGGGCCATACTGAAAGTACGAGACAATCTGAGCGTCTTGTTCTGGCATGGTAGAAGGAATGCTAGAATGCTGGGAGTTGTTTTATAGAAATGGTAGTTTTGTGGCGAAGACTTTTGCGTCTGATGCTATCCCAAGCAGCCGTAGGAGGACGAACAGATCTAGGCATATCGTCTACTTCGTCGATGGCGAGTGAAGGCTTTGAGCGCTCTGTCTGTTGTATGGATTGAGATCGTCACAGAGGAGTCACTGCTGATCACTGTTGTGTCACATCGTGCCACGCCACATACAGAAACAAACTGAGAAATAAACCAGTTTGAATGGCAGCTGTCCAGGTAAATTGTACGACATTGGAATGGCTACCTCCATATACCTCCACACCAACGTGCTTACAGTTGAGAGATGTGGACGGCAGTCCTACTGTATCGTCGGCCTTCGGCGTAACTGTGAATGCTACTGAGAACGTATGTTGGACACTGGATTTTCGAATATCTCTGCTGGTGCCGGACATCTTCCGGATATGCGGAGACTTGCCCGTGCGTATCCTGCTGGCGCCCCCCACCTGACTCTCTATCAACTCAACCTTCCTCAGTGTTTGTCAACGTTATCGTGTGTCACGGCCGTCGATACCTCTTCATCAACGACGAAGACCGAGGACTGGCTTTGATCGAGTTCGTGGTAGACGGGGAGGAGGTATATTAGTAATGGGTGCCTGATCGAGAGTGGTTGAAGTCGTAAGCTTCTGCCTGCCAGTGCATGGAATGCTGCGAGTTAGAATTTGAATTTGCGGCGAGGCAACCACAATTGCAGAGAGTGTGGCAGGGTAGTCCCCAAATCCAGCTGACGGAAGATCATGTACGCGGATGTTCGCTTGAACTTGTAGAGTCTTTCATACTTTTGCGTTCGACGAGAAGAATCGCACGAGAGACAAACGTTGCTTTCACTGACTGCTGTAATAGATTAGTACACATCATGTTAGATTCAATCGAGTAGAGTCTTTCGTACATTTGATGTCGACGCGCCGTTACGACCCTAGTAAGGTAAGTAGCTTCTATTAGCCTCTGAACACTCGCAATTGTTCAAAAAAACTTGTGAAAACAGACGATGGAAAACACAGTACCAATTTATGCCTGCGGAGCATATACCATGCCAAGACGCAATGGCTTCCAGAGAAGGTTTGGTTTGGACATACTAAACGGTGATGGCGATGGACTTAGATACACCTTCGTATGTGCCACAACAGCAAAGAATGTTCAAAATACCAATAGCTTTCCCTGCCTGTGATGTTCTTGATCACGAGTGCATTCTAAATCACTGCAGATACTCTGTGCAGTGGTCCACAGATCAGTGCCTGATATTGCAGACATGTCTACAGACAAAGATTCATCTAATATGCAATTGACTAAACCCGAAGTGGAACTACATAAAATCTGCGGGAGCCACGATATAATTAGTGTTTCGAACGTGTGTTGGCATCAGTGATGCTGCAGGATCGACCTGGACTCAATAACAAGATTCTAGCACTCACGTTCGAGTTCAAGGAGGGCAAGTCAGCTTGTGTCACT
>MU172921.1:6548-134645 GCA_016695475.1 Suillus decipiens | reverse complement strand
TCTCATCCCACAAAGTCTTACCGAGCATATTCTCTGCAAGAAATTTAAAGACTATGACATGACAGTCCACCGGCCATGCAACAGAGTCGCTCCCTGAAGATGAACAAGAATGATGCCGATCTCACTGATGTCACATTCGAAGATGGAAAGACCATCACTGCAAAGTATATCATTGGCACAGATGGCGCTCATTTTGTTGTAAGTTCCATCTCGTGTCACTTTTACAAAGTTTTGACTATTTCTTTTCGCCGACAGGTTCGTCGCATGGCAGGTATCGGTTTTAGAGACCCCAAGAATGGCGGGAAGGGTGATATAGTTACTAACCTGGCTCAAATGGTCTTTGCGGATGTCGTCTATGAAGGTAGAGACAACAGTGACATGGAGTTTTCTAGCACGATGTCGCCTGAAAGCTATTCCAAACTCGTTCAATGATTTACTCTCCAAGGTTGAGGGTCAAATATGCCGTATTGGCGCAGCTGTCCCTCTGGTGGATGAAGAGATTCCGCATTCACCAAGCAAAGAGTATTTGCAGAACCTCATTGATCGATTCGGGCCCACATCCCTCTCATCAGATGCTTCCGTTAATTCCAGCTCCACGCCGGTACGCATCAAGGAGGTTATATGGTCAACTCAGTTCCAGACGCAGTCTGCCATCGCCGATAAGGTGTTCACTCGGCTTGGTGGAGACGAGCTCCAGGATGCTACAGTAGCGGCTGATGACTCCAGCACGAAACGCGGTGGTATCATCCTTCTCATTGGAGATGCGGCTGCGCATATCCAATCTCCCGCCGGTGGTCAGGGCGTGAACTTTGGCATCCGTGATGCAATATTCCTCGGAGATGTTCTCATAAAGCATATAAACGCGTCTGCTTCGCAGCCCTCTAGCGTCGACGCTGATTATGTTTTGCGTGAATTTGCAGAGGAGAGGCGTGAACGTGCTCTAGAAGTGATAGCATTTAGTAAGAACTTGCTTTCATTTTTGGGGATGCAAGATAAGAAGATATCGTGGTTGTTCCCAATCTCTGCTACTACTATGCGGGACTGGGTGATATGGCTTGGCGGAAAGCTTGGCTTCATGCAGGCAAGGATGGCATGGTCGGTGAGTGGACTTGGGAGAAGATAATGGGCATCGTCGGTGTCGAAGCACGACAGGCCATGATATCAACATAACACGAAAGATAGGGGATCTATGTCACAACACTAGTATGGTCAGGCTATAAGTATTACGACTGTATGATAACGAAACCGTATGAATAGCAGAAGTGGCTAAATGTCTGAAAATAACAGGAAATGGAAATTATGGAACACGTGTATTGGAGTCGTCATGCTTGATTTCTACAGCTCATCAGGACCTTTCACGTTTGAGCTTGTTATATGCGATGCTCGCGGCCTCATCTTGAGCACCACGTTTAGTCGGGGATGAAGCCTGGCCATAGTTCATATCATCAACTGTATAACGTATTAGTTAGTGTACACATCTTTGACCCCCTAGAAGTCAACCTTACTGAAGATGGTCGCATGCCATGTTGGATCGTTGGCAGGGCCTTGTCGATCGAACTCCCACCTGAAATGGTCAGATGTAGAAGGACCATACATCTTCTGTAGTTCGTTGTTCAGCTTTGTGCGGGGGTCTGAAGGTCAATGAGCCAACACATCCTGCATGTCGAACAACCTAGAAGACGTACGGTCATTGTCATTGCCAGGCATCGCTACTGGAATTTGGGTACGAGTGTTGTATATGACAGAAAATGCGTAGGACTTGTTGGATAACGAGCTGCAACATGTCTCTTGCTTTATATCTGCGGGATATGCAAAACTCAGCAAGCTAGAGCTGTAAACGCAGCAAGGGCAACTAGGCAGACGAATGAATTTGATCATTGGCAAGTTTCATATTTGAAATGCCGAAGACGATGCTCGTGGAGGTGGAGAACAGGACACGCTGCCGATCATATCTTGGCAGGTGAAAGTGACGGATCTGGAAGGCCGCTTCACATCATAGGTAGACACTGCCAAATGCTGGCTTTGTGCGCCTTCCGGATTTCGCACATCAGCACTAGAAGACCTGCCAAGCTGTATAGATAGGCAAGTTGCACTGACTGCACTTTTCCTATCCAGGGCTTTTGGAAGAACCTGCGGTGGAAGGTTACAACGGTTTCTCATAAAATGTCAATTACCGATTGTCCGTCCGCAGGTGGATGATCGCGCTAATGGTAGGTGCAGCACACAGGTACCCACGAAGTGCCTTGATATCGTGAGGCAACATCACAACATATTTGAACAGCTGAAAGATGTCCGAGTCAATGTGATATCGAGTCTGACAGAGGGATACAAGAATCTGAAAGGTGTGACCGGTGGTGGTACTTAATCGTATCCGCTTTCCGGAGCCTGATTATTGCCATGCTATGAAAGGGTGCTCACAAGGTATTAATTTCTAGGCGTACTAGTACAGTGAAATCCGGAATTTGTGGGCGTGACGGTGTGGGCATACTGCATATCTTGAAGTTACAATCAGTGGCACAGTGGTGGTGGTGGTGGTGGTGGTGGTGGTGGATGATAGTATTGTTTGGTGGCGTTAGTGATGCATTGATGACCGATCACTCCCATCATTGAAATTATGGAAGCGGCAATTGATTTATATACCGGCTTCGTACGTAAGGTGATTTCTACACAGTTCTTTTCTTTCACTGCCAGGAATTTTGGGCGAAAGGACTCGTAGTAAGAATGCACAAAGCTTTGAATACACAATAGGGACTCCTGTTCCATGTTCAGAATTACAGAGGGTAAACTATGGCAAGCTGGATAGAGTAACGGTGGCTCCCGCTGTATAGTCAGAATTACAGGAGCAGACTACTAGTAGGGCAAGTTGGATAGAGTAATACTTTGACAGTATTCAAAGGACCGCGAAATCAAGAAGACAATGACGTATTTGTGGCACACAACTAAAGCAGATGAGCCCATTGCTCTCGAAGCTGCGCAAGGGCAGCTCCTGCAGCCTTCTCCTTCGCAGACCCTTTGTTACCGCCAGAGCCGCACCCATACTCAATGTTATCGACTAAGCACATTCAAAAAATGTAAAAAAAATCAGGCCAAAAAACGAGCACGTACTGTAAACAGTGCAAGTCCAAGTAGGATTATTATCAGCGCCATCTTTGACGTATTCCCATCGCAAGTGATCAGCAGCACTTGGGCCGTATCGCTGTTGCAAGAGGTTATTCAACCCCAGTCTGTTCTCTACCATTGCAGACATGAAACAGTCAGTTGTGACAAGGAAAACATAGTTGTAACAAAGTATCACATACGTTCTGCGTTTGACATTGGTGATATTTCGAAGAGGTCAAGGAAAGTCGGCAAAAAATGTTGGGAGAATCATTGCCATTCCCTCGACTTTTTATACCGGAAAGCTGGCAGCATAGCAGAGACGGAAAGAGTAGCATCCGGAGAGTCCTTATACCGAGCTTGGGTGTCCGAAGAGACCTGTAGACAACGGATAGACAATCGGAGTGCTGGAAGCATAACTCGCCTTCCTGTATCATGCTGAAGGCCTGTAGGAAAAATAAATGTCGTGAATAAGATAACTGAATATCAGCGGGTTGTTCACACTCTTACAAAGTATAACATTGATTGTTGTTACGATATTGGATATCCAGAACGACACTAATCAGGCATCCACAGGAAGTTCCATAATGAGCACAGATTGGCAAGCTGTGCTAATTCCATTATGAACTCGCCATATAGCGATGAGTTGGCCTCCGCTGCGCTGCGGCATAGAAGTCATGTCGTGACGGCTACTAGCTTGACGTCAAACAAGCAAAATTTCTGATGACACTGGAAGTGGTGTTGTCCAGCTCAATATTGTGCCTGTGTCAAACGCAATGCTTGCCACGGCCCGTGATGTTATATATCCATAGTCAAAAGAGCGTTGATAAATAATCGTGTTGTGCAGACTTGGTTGAAACCTTGAAGCTTGAAGCTCGAATCCGGAGTGTTTGATGTTGTTGGGATGGCAAGCTGTTAGCAAACAAGGACACACAACGTCACAGTCAATCCTTGGAGTTCACTGATTTCACTTGCTTTATGTTAGTAGTACCAAGTATATCATAAATTACAGTCTAATTGCTGTACAGCGCTGCACCGGTCGCCTGATACACCAATATTATCTTTTGTCATGACTTAAGCAACTTGTGCTTCAAGTCAGAGACTTTGATCTTCCAGAATCAGTTTTCATTCCAGGCGTAGACACAATAATATGGGCGGCCCATGAGCGAAGCTTCAGGTGACTAGTAAGCAGCGCCAGATTTATACTTTTACAGGATGGCCATCCCCTATTCTCAGCTAGTGGATGCTTTCCATTCCATCCAATCAGTAGAGGATAGCATTCAAGTTGATGCCCGCGGACTGCTAGTCTGCTAGCCTAGCATATCAATACCCGGTAACCTAAATTCTCTGGGATGGAATACGTCGGATTTCCGGATTTTCCTTGGACAGGTATGAAATATTAAATGCAATGAGCCTTGCCATCATTTTCATTTTCAGTCCGCATTAAGATTACTCAGCGTCATAAAAGTTTGCAGCCATCATACGTAGCGTTGCTATTACTCCACTAAAAAAGACGTCATTGGACATGTGAAGTCACCTGGTGCTGACCTGCCCTACCTCATGTGCACGAAGCAGAGCATCCAATAATGTTCTCACCAATAGGCAAACCCAAAACACAGGGTCTCATTCCTAGATCATTTGTTATCTCCAACTACGTTTTTCATTCCTGTTGGAGCTACTTATCATTTCCAGAAGGATAATAGATAAACCGTGATGGTCATCTTATTCCACCGTTGCTTCCTGTGATGGTTTATACCACGATAAGAGAAGTACGCCGACATATAAACAATGAAATTGAAATTTGTGCTGCAGACGATAATCAAAATGAGGTTTATTCGTTTGTCTATAACGTCATCACCAGAAGTTAAGCCGCAAAGAGAAATAAGTCATGTACGCGGAGGTTTGTTATATGCGGTAGATCGATACTTCATAGGATTGTGCAAGGCCAAAACGTCATCCGCACGAATATATTCGCCTGAAAATTGTAAACTTGACTTCATCTGATTCAGGATGGCTCCGATTGTACTCACATGTTTAGAGAGACTTATTATACATGCTGGCCGATGTAGTCCGTGTTCGTACGCTGCTACAATTTCTAGAGGTCCAAGTCACCTGGATTGGATTTATATCAGTGACCAGCAAAGTAGTCACATTGGTTGGTGCTGGGCCCAAAGCTTCGAGGCAAGACTGGATACAAGAATCAGGTAAAGAGAGTGACAAGGCGTCTCTGCAACATGTGACAGTGGCGCAGTGGCCGAGAAGAGTCATTTTCCCAGGGGAAGCTCCTGTTTTGATGGGGTCCAGGCTTAGGTCGATGCAAGTCAAATGTAAGTATAATGATTGGCGTTTGATTGTTGACAATAGCTGTGAGGTACGCTCCATTATTAGGTGACACTTCTTCTAACATTTTCCCGATGATGCCGTCTCCTTCATTGCCTTGGCATGCCCTCTGCCCTGGAGAGCACGAGCCGCTGCACCAGGTGATGTTTCGGTCCTGGACTTTGCTGGACAAAAATCCGTCGACTCAATTCTTGAAAAAAAAATATCAGAGCCTCGCTTTGTTAATTTCTAGCCATCTCGTCAACACTGAGAATGAGGTGGGCGGCCTTCGTCGTACTGCAGATTGCGTTCAACTTGACATGCGGCACAAATACTTCCAAGTTATCGCGGATACACTCCGGGCCGTCAACGTCTACTCCGGACCATTTTGTTCCTAGCGCCTTGTTGCACGCGGAGCCCATTAAGAATGTCAATAGAGTTCTAGACCAACAATGTCACGAGTCATAATTTCCAGTACTTTTGCAAGAGTTGTCAAAATCGGTTGCTGCTTCCCAGGAACGGACAGCACATGCTTTCGAATGTGCGCGGATAAACCTATCTGATTCACATATCGAATTAGAGAGGAGAAAATAAACAATGAAACATGAGTCACATCAGCAGCTCCACTTCAAGTAACCACCCGTCATTGCGGATCGCTCGCTTAACGACCATGACGGCGTCATGTAGACCACTTCGTTAAACTGTTCATGTCTGTACATCAAGACGCTCCCTCGAAGATGTCAAACCGTCCGTCACCCAAGATCACGGATCAGCTGTAGTTCGTCGAAGTCGTTTGATCCAGGCTCCGAACAGCGTCGACAACCATGTACGAGAAGAATAGTTTTCCGAAAGGATCAATTTTGATGACATTGACGTCGTTGGGCATTTGAGTAGGTGGCAATGCCTGAAAAGTGAGGGACTTGTTCGAAGCATTACAGTTCAACCGTACTTGTATACTGAGACTTTTACAGTCCCAGTCGATTACTGCACGCGGGGATTCCCTAGTAGCAAGATTCAGATATCCAGAAATACAATTCGATTCTAAGTCTGTTTGCCTAATTAGACGTGGGTGAAAAATTGAACACAATTAGTCTTGCCTTAGTTTTCGCATAAACGTGTCCTAATTATGGAAGTCGTCAAGTGTACAAATCGACGACCATTCGATCGTACAAGACACCTCATGTCAGAACCTTCCATTCTGCGAAAGGGTGAACATCTCGGATCTCAGGAAGAAACGAATTACTCGGCTTCATCACTTCATCCTTCGTCTTTGTCTGCCCGAACATGACTCTAGATTCCCAGCTTTTTTCCCTTGATGCAACGACCGGACATTATGATCCTAGAGTTACAGTTTCAGCACTACGAAACAGACCCGTAATCGATTATTTGTTCATACCTGGAATACGGAAAGAAACTGGCGTACGGAATCAAATAGGACGACTACTGCACCCTGCAATTTAAATGAAGAACGACGACATCAGCGAAGGTTGTCAAAAACAAAAATGGGTGGGGTTGACTGACCGAAACGCACAATATTCCTAGCTCGTAAAATGGTAAAAGACCACAGGCTGCGGGATACACAAAAAATCTTCAAGTGTGAGACCGACGAACTCTCCTCAGTCTGTTGATGCATGAGTTCATCGCGTACGAATGATGTACTAGCGGATGTAGACACTCGTCTTGAAAAGAATCGAGCGAGCGTCGTGCAGGAGATTGGAGACTTGGGGTGGTCATTTAAACAATCCAGTTGAGCTTGAGCAGTATTACTACCTCGGTGATCGCATTGGTAAAATATGGACAATGCTGCTGCTGGAGTCAGGACCCAGGTGCCAGTCGAAACCGCCAGAAACATTACGCAGCTGACTGCCCAACAGAGGTACCGGTGGAATTTGACGAGTAATTAGTAGACAAGGTCCAAGACTCTGAATTTGGTTTACTGAGCCACTGCCTTTCTATTGTGGTCAACCTTAGACAGTCGACCTGTTGATAATTGCCCGTCATTCATGCAGATAAGGTGGTCGAGATGGGATAGTAATAAGTTTTTCGCCTGAGGAAAAATAATTCAATCCTTTGGGTCGAAAAACCAAGGGGAGTTGCAGAAACTTTGGCTTGAATTAGCGAGCGGAGTTGCGACCACCTTGGCACCAGGGTCCAAAGTCACTTCGATTTTAAGCTTGTGGACCAAACAAAAAGCTGGCGCCCACAAATCATCCACCAACCACTGCGATGGTCCTTCAAAAAAAAGAAAACCCAGTAGCTCAACTTTACCGCTCAAGCGTAACGCAAGAGGGCTCCTCGCAATCAAATTTGTCGAAATTCTCGTTGATCCTGAAGTATGATGGGAACAGCCTCGATGCCCATTGTCCCACCCTTGGATCCCTCGCAAACTGGAGTCGCCTATGATGAATTGTATCGCCCACGGGTGCATGCAAGGCAGCTTGATTGCACCTCACATTAGCTTGGTCACAGCTCATCATCGCCAATTTCTGCATTGGCAAAGACAAGAACTGGACGACACGACGGTGAAATAATCGTAGTTTTCCCGCCAGTAACAGGACTGGAGATCTTCATGGTTCCTGCTCTTGACAGCATTTCTTTTTATGTTGGATCATTCAATACGACATTCTTCACATCTGGATGCACGAAAATTTATGGGGATTTGAGACAGCTTACGATGCATGTGGGGGGCACTAAGCCGAATTATAGTCACTGGTGAGTGTCTTGTTCACTCCAACCATGCTTTTTTCTGGGGTATATCATTACTGGAGTGGCATTGTTAGCCACCTGTCGATGTTGATGGGAGCGGTTGCGCCAGTTGATATTTTTGGGCGGTCTTGATGCAGCCACAGTGACTATCTTGACTCACACCAATGCTGCCTGAGACATCTTGCTAGCTTGAGAGCACACTGCTGAGTCGCTTTCATGCGTTATGATGGCGGTTGCGAACTTGCCTTGGCTCGTGCACGCGAATTAGCGTGACGCCCCTTTTCGGATGACGCCGCTTGTCACGCCAATATGTCACGCTACTCTCGCTGAGGGAGTAGCTCAGCATTGCGGATTTTTCTGGCATGTTCAGGCGATGAAGTCGCTCAGGGTGGTTTATTAGCGCATTTTTGGAGATATACTGTGTACCATACAACAGAGTTCTAGAGTCCACGCACTTGAGTCTCATGTGTACTGACTCTTTTCCAGCCAGGGACGCGTCTGGCTCGCGCAGCAATCTTATGACGCTCTAAGCAGCGTATAAGAGGTCGAACAGCTCGCCAAAGTTCGTGGTGTGTATCATGGAGCTTGAACAGACACGTTGAGTGCCATGCATGCTGCTTCTTGCGATGTGGACCATTGGTTTGATGGAGTAATCTGGTGCCCAATCATGGTCATACTGTCCCTCCTGCATTGTCTTGTGTGTTTCGTTTTGCCCTATCGATGGCTTGTTCTGGATTAGGGTGGCCCACGAAGCTTTGAAGATGCTGAAGAGAATTGCTTCCGCGGAAGCAAATTTCGTACCAATGTCTCGAGATTCACAAGTACCCCACTGGGATAGGCGCTCACCAGGTACTCGGCACTAACCCAGCTTTGTTGGGATTTGCGAATTTGGGGTTCTAGTCCCTGGGTCTCAATTTTTTTATTTTCGCTTCCCTCAAGCCCCCATTGGTATTTAAACCCCCAATGCCTTCACGCAGGATATACGACATTCCTTTCCCTTCATTTTCCCTTGTAATGAGCCAGTCTTCGACCAGCAGCATGAGGTTGCCCAGCTACAGGACTTCTCATTTGCTTCGCTTTCACCCTTACCCGAGGGTAAAGTTAAGCCAACGTGAGAGTCTGATGGTGAGCCATGCGAAGCTCGTTAATCGCTATTTTTAACATTTTGTTATAAAGCACACTATAGATGATCGCCTCAGCAATCAGTACGACGTTCAAGAGGACGGAAGTGCTAGACCAGTGGTTCTTGATTTAGTACGTATTTGCTTATATCTTCTTGTACCACAACTTATTCTCAAAATGTAGTCTGACCTCCATGAGGAGCATCCCAATTTTGAGGTCGAGAATCTGCAAGAAGCCGTTGAAGTTGCCGAGGCCAACATTAAACCTCTCGTCAGGCGCCTTAGCTTGACCACTTTAATCATCGTGCGTTTGCTAGCCTTGATTGTGTTCATTCTTTCACGCATTACACCGGCAGGACCTTGCAGTGCTAGTGGCCAGAAAACTGGCTATGAAAGCCACATAGCCACACATGTGCCAGAGCCAGATGGTATTCCTAGCAAACTGGTACCAGTCTACCGATTCCAATTATGTTGTCGGTCGGGTTTCAACTTGTATATTGCCACGTCATCAAATATTGTATCATACTATCGTCTCGCTATCGTTGCTCCTCCAGTTATTACAACGTCATTTACAGTGATATATCCCTCTAATCATCTCACACATACACGATACATGTGATGCTGCCAATATATTTGTTTAAGATTTATCCGGAAGAAAATGTGCACCCGTATTGATGAACATGAGCAAGAAGCCATTGGCTGGCAGAGGCTCATGCGCAATCAAGCTTCTCAAGATTGCTTAATTCACCTAAAGAGTCTGATGGAAGTTTGATAAACTTAAGACGTAGCGTTACCATATTATATTAACACAAAAGAAAACACGTCATTGGGCACGCAAAGTCGCCTCATGGTGCTGGCCTGGTCCAGTTCATACACACGAAGCAGAAATGAAGACACTCAGTAGTGTTCGCTAATAGGCAAACCTAAGTTTATACGTCCCATTTCCTAGATCCTTTGTTATCTCCAAGTGCGTCTGTTGTTCCTGTTGAAGCTGTTAAACATCATTTCTAGAGGGATCTTGAAAAAACGCGACAGTCAAGGGTGTTCGCCTGAGAAATATTCGTCCAGTGAAAGTCCAGGGCAAAGAACACCATGCCAACCCAGATCATAACGCGGTTGTTAATCTTTAGAACGAGTTTCTGCAATTGCGAATAAGTCATTATTAGAATTCTGAAGTCCTGGTTGTGCTACACTCACATTCTTCTCCCTCCAAGCCTTGTGCGTCGGGATCGCACTTGTGAGTATTCCCATATTTTTTCAGGAGGGGGCCGATACATCGCCAGTCGTCGAAGACGGAGGGCTGCGTTGCAACACCTTCAAGGTCAATATGGTGTCTTTGAAAGATATGCCTAAAGCTGCGGGAGGCTTGATGATCCTTACGGGGCTTTTCGGCAAGCAATTTGAGACTCGAAGCGTAACTCAAGATCCATCGTTTCTACCGCATCGAGAGTCTTACTCGGTGTGCCCTTTTGAACCGAAAGATCATATACCGTGTTCGTGGGTGTGTACCTTTCGTACAGTAGACGCGCGTGATGAAGTCAAGGGTGTAAAATGGACTAGCTTCCATTTTAATGAGGGCCCAGGCTTATGTCAATGTAAGTACCATGATTAGCACTTGATTGCTGTGAACAAATAGTACGGTACGTGTCATTATCAAGTCACACTTCTCCTTCTAACCTCATATCGGCGATACCGTCTTCTTCACCGCCTCGGCATGCCCCTGCCCCTGCCCCGGAGAGCACGAGCCGCTGCACCAGGTGGTGCTTTTGGACCTGGGTTTTGCTAAAAGGAATTTTCTCAATTCTTGTAAAGAGAAATACAAGAGCCTACGTACTGCCTCGCTTTGTGGATTTCTCACTGTTTCGTCGACACTGAGGATGAGGCATGCGGCCTCGGTTGCACTGCTGATTGCGTTTAACTTGACGAGCGGAGGCTCCCAAACGAATGCTTCCATATTGTCCCGGACACCTTCTGGACCATCAACGTCCACTCCGAACCATTTGTCGCCAGCGGCATGTCGCATGCGCAGTTTGTTAAGAATGTCAGTAGAGTCCAGACCGGCATTGTCACAGATTTGCCGAGGAATGATTTCTAGTGCTTTTGCAAAAGCAGTCAAAATCAGTTGCTGCTTCCCAGGAATGGACAATGCATGCTTCCGAATGTACGCGGATAGATCCATCTGACTCACAAAGTTAGAGAAGAGATCATAACAAAAAAAATGGACTGTGAGTTACCTCGACAGCTCCGCCTCCAGCCACCACTTCACCATTACGGATTGCTCGCTTAACAACCATGATGGCGTCATGCAGACTACGTTCCACTTCTTCGATGAACTGTTCTGCGCCACCACGAAGAAGCAGCGTACATGTCTGTGCTTTGGGGCACTCCTCGAAGATGTTATACCGTTCGCCGCCAACCTGACGCTCTTCGAACCGACCACAAGTTCCGAGATATTCTCGAGTTATGTCTGAGCATGTCGACTGCACGGAGCCTCCTACTGCTTGACATACCCTGCGAAGATCGGCAGCTGGTACACGACCAGCACAGAAGATATCCCGGTCGGCGAACCACTGAGTGGCCAGATCTCCGATTGGCAATTTACTCAACACCACTTTGGCGCCAGTCTTCTCGATCGCTTCCAGCTTCTTGTAAATGATCTCCCACTCTGCATCAACGATCGCCTGGTAGTCCTTCACCGCCTCCACTCGAACCTCGGCATTATCTTTCTCAGCTTTCAACTCAAGCTCCACATTCAAGCTGAGAATGAGAGGGTTCCGGAAGGACTTCGGCTGTTGCTCAGCACCCGCATACGTGAATGTTTTTTTGAACGAGACGCCACGAATCAAAAGAGAGTCTTGCATGCCGCCTCCTGGAATCTTTTTCACTCCGATGAGTGACTCGTCCAAGTCGTTTGGATCTAGGCTCTGAACAGCATCAACGACCATGTTCGAGAAGAACGGTTTTTCCGAATGGATTAATTTCGAAGACATTGACGTCGCCGCGCATTTGAGTAGAAGAGATCGGAATTGCCTGAAGAAGTGTTAGGGACTGTCGTTCAAACAATCGGAGACATACTCAGGATCAGACTTGTCAACACTAATCTGAATTGCCTTAATGCGTTCTACGGCCTATTTATAGTCGATATCATTATTTTCAAATGATATCGCTGAGCAATACGTGCTACGTACCAGTTGCGACGCCTTCCTGAATCCCTTCATGATGATGTGCGGGCTCACACCTTCCTCGATATATCCACGAACTTCTTTGAGAAACTGGGCAGCCAAAAGTACCACACTAGTGGTTCCATCACCGACTTCTGCATCCTGGGCACGCGCGATGTCGACGAGGGTCCTTGCAGCAGGATGAACAATGTCAAGAAGCTTCAAGATCGTCGCACCGTCATTGGTGATCTGGGCTTCGCCACGTTCATTCACGATCAGCTTGTCCATTCCACGGGGACCAAGCGTGCTGGAGAGTGTCTCGGATATGGCAAGGCATGCGGATATGTTGGACAAAAGCTGAGGATTTCCTTGAGACGTGTCTGTGCCCTCCCGAAGGAGCACGACGGTGGGTTGCTAAAATAAAGGATCGGTCACGACGAACAGAATATATAGAAAGAACACACCATCGGTAGGCCGCGCTGCATTTTGTGAAGTAGATCGCACAAGACGATGGCAAGAATATGTCAGTTAATAAGTTACTACATCTGCGATTTGCACTTGTTTGGCTAGCGTGTTACTACATCGTCGATACCACTTAAAATCCTGCTTCAAGTTTCCAGTGATAGAATGTAGAAGATTACACATGTACAGGCCGGTCAAAATGCGGCGTTGTAATGTGATGTGATAGAGATGCTACACACATTTACCTGATGCATCTGAAAAATTCCTTGAATGCTATGTAACTAAAAGTCTTACTTATTGGGATGAAGTGATCGTAGCAGCAGCACGGCCAAACAACTCGGACGCGACTCGCATTGACGCGTCAATTTCTCGAGCACCATCTCTCGTTTCTTACCTCACTATGACCCAGGACTTTCAACCTCGTGATAGTCTTTTTTTCGCAAGTTCTGACGATGAGGATGAGGATGTGAATCCCACAACGGCTCAAATTAGCGTATCAGTGCAGCCAGTACCTCCGCCGTCGGGTCCGTCTTCCTCTCCACATGAGAAGCGTCTATTCTTTGCAGATAGTGACGATGAAGATATCCCACGTTTCCAAACTCCAAGGCCAATTGTGATTAATTCGACAAAGTTGGTCATGAATGGCGATGACAGCGAAAGTGACCTGGAGATACCCTCCTTTGAAGAAGTTCCTCGAGCTTCCAGTGTCAGTAGTATGTCATCAGGGCCTTCTCTCAGGAATTTTTCGCCGGCCCCAGGTCCTTCTGGAGAAGAACCACCGGTCAAAAAGAGGCGACTCTCACCTCCTTCCAAGGTTCAGGCGCGTACGCATACAGGACAGTCATCATTTGATCATCCTGCGTATCTTGGATCATTCCTTGTCGGGAATGCCTGGAGTACCGTCAGAGGCAAAGGTTATATTAAACCAGGCGACACCATTTGCATTGAACGAGATGATGCTCATGACTTCAAATCTGACCTACCAGTCTCAGGCAAAGGAAAGAAGAAAGCCCTTCCCGATAACGGTAAAAAGAAACAAATGACACTCGCTTCTATGCTGAAATCGCAGCCACCCAAAACGAAGAAGAAAGCCGACACGGTAGTTCGCCTTACGAATGAGCGTGGTTTCGGTGAGCCTCATCTGCAAGTGATATAAACCTGAGGTGCTCACACGTTTCAACCAGAGTTTGGCCGTCTGCCGCAGCATGTTTCATCTTGGGTTTCAAGGCTTCTTGACTTTGGTACTTCATCTTCAATGTGAATCAGCCTTGCATTTACCATGGCGTCCAGGGATTGTTGACTTCAAGGGCAGTACGGTGGTAGACTGCCCGGCCACTCTGTATTCTGGCGCGGACTTGATAGTTTCATTGTCTGTATATGTCCGTGCATCTGCATTCAAGCCACCGAGTACTTCCGCGGAGGGACCAACCAAAATGATGTCTAATCAGGGACAAGAAACACAAGATGAACGAACTCTGAGAGAACGCAAATCTGCGTTACTTTCTCTCTTCGAAGCTGTTAACATCCGTCCTTGTAGGGGAGCTCAAGTCCAAGATGATGGAAATACGGAAAATGCATCTGGCGGCATTGACAAGAACCTGATAGAACATCCCGGCGGTGACAAGAAGAAGAAAATCGAAATTGTTGGCGATGGCGAGGAAATTGAAGTAGAAGAAGGCGAGGAGTTATCTGACAACGAGTTGAATGTCATTTACAAGAAGCGGGTATCATTTCATGATGTCAGACTACCATGTTGACAGTCTTCCAGAGCCCAGAAGAACGATCAATCGATGGCTGAGATGGATCCTCCTGACACGTTTACATTAACACTAAGGGGATACCAAAGACAAGCGCTTATGTGGGCCAGAAAATCATCTGATTTCTTATTCTCCCCTACTGACTCATACAAGGTGGATGCATTCAAAAGAATCAGGTGAAATATCTGCTAGGGAAGCTGTGTCTATGCACCCTCTATGGAGCGAGTAAGTCCCCAACTATGCTATAGGAACAATGTTCAATCGTTCTTATAGGTATGTTTTCCCTGCCGAACCTCAAGACGGTATAATCGATTTGACTCAAGACGAGAAGCTGTTCTACTTCAACCCTTATTCCGGAGAACTTAGTCTTGACTTTCCTAAAGCCGAACGCAAACTTAAAGGAGGGATCCTCGCGTAAGTAATAAGCATTTGTTCACTGATATATACTTATGTCTTGCCAGTGATGGTAAAGTGCAGTTTTCATCTGACACCACCTTGCTCATAAACAACAATCTCTCAATCTGGTACATCGTGCAGAGAGTGCGTCCCTGTAACCTTTGTGCGGTGATTGGAACTGATTCATTCGTCTCAGTGGGAATGGGAAAAACCATTATGCTATCTGCTCTCATTCATGCGAACCGAGGTCCGGAACCTATTCTTCCTGATGATATACTCAGGGATCTTGCGCGCACTCGTCAGCTGAAACTTGACAATGCCTTTCAGTCAAGAGCTATTGGACAAAAGAGGAAGCCTACCAAAGGCCCTTCTGCAACATTGGTTGTTGCTCCTACCTCACTGCTCTCTCAGTGGCATGAGGAACTCCAGCGGTCGAGCGCACCAGGGACCCTCAAAGTCACTGTCTGGCACGGACAGAACAGGCTGGACTTGGACGGTATAGAAGATGATACGATGGATGATGCGTCTATCACCGTGATTATTACATCCTACGGCGTGCTCGCCTCCGAACACTCCAAATTCCTCAAGTCCGGTGGTCAATCTTCTATTTTCCAAGGTATGTCCTAGGAATCAACGAAAGTTCCTTGATTAATGGCTTGTGAAGTGGAGTGGCTACGAATTATCTTGGACGAAGCTCATCACTGTAAATCCAGGACAAGTAAAACTGCGCGAGCTGTGTATGCTCTTCGTGCTAGACGTAGATGGGCCGTGACAGGTAATTACACTGGTATTTTTCATAACTCAAATGCTAAATCACAATTAGGAACTCCTATTGTCAATAAACTCGAGGACTTGCATTCGCTTCTGTGAGTGCCAAAACTATGCTATACAATGGTTTAACTGATTTCATGTCAGCCAATTCCTGGAATATACACCATGGTCATCGCACTCATTCTTCCGCTCGTATGTGTCTATCCTTCCCGTCGATTTCCGTTCTTGTTGACGCCAAAGCCATTTTCGAGCTTCATTACTGTGCCATTCCTCGCTCGCGATCCCAAAGCAATAGAAATAGTACAGGTGATCCTTGAGAGTGTCCTTCTCCGACGCGAGAAGAACATGCGTGATAACTCTGGAAAACGCATCGTTGAATTACCTGCGAAGGAGGTCACCGTCGATACACTGCATTTTACACCCGCAGAACAAAAGATATATGACTCTATTTACAATGCGGCAAAACGGAACTTCGATCAGCTCAACGCGAAAGGGCTCGTAGGTAAAAATTATACCCACATTCTTGCTATGATTATGAGGTAAGACTCCCGATGCCTGTTGTATCCTAATTCTGAACTTTTTTTCAAGACTGCGCCGGGCAGTGCTTCATCCAGATCTTGTCACTGATACTAGCGATGGGACAGAGACTCAATCTTCTGGACGCTCTAAAGATGGAGTAATTGACGTGGACACCCTGATGAACGACATCTCAGAGCATGATTTGTCGAATGGCTCGAAAGCGGCCTATGCTGAGAGCGTTTTAGCCAACCTTGACATGTCCAATGATGCGGAATGCCCAATCTGTCTGGATGTGATGCAGACACCGTCCATCATTCCTCCCTGTATGCATCAATGGTGCGTTTAACACTGACTATTTCATCTACCTATGCTAATGTTATAGCACAGTTGTAAAGAGTGCATCATAGCATATCTTGCGACGTGCACGGACAAAGGAGAGGTACCACGATGCCCGACGTGCTCGCAAGGACCAGTCAAGGAGCAAGATCTCATTGAGGTTCTCCGGTCCTTTGGTCAAGATATTCTACATCGGGAGTCCACAGGGGACGAAAAAGAAGGAATGTCTACATCAGAAGTCTTTCTGCGCCGGAATGATTTTAGATCGTCCACGAAACTAGATGCGCTGATACAAAACCTCAGTAGGTGCTCCTTTGTATAGTCCATTCCACTCTGAGCTAAGCTGGTTTCAGGACGACTTCGAGACCAGGACCCCTACTTCCGTGCTGTCGTCTTCTCACAGTTCACATCCTTCCTTTCGCTTATCTCTGTGGCACTGGACCGTGAACGTCTGTCGTGGTATCGTTTTGATGGATCAATGGACCTCAAGAAACGTAACGCCGCCATATCAGAATTCAAGCAGAACGAGCGGAAGCCCAAGGTTCTCATTGTCAGCTTGAAAGCAGGTGGTGTTGGTCTGAACGTAAGCGCGAGCTACCTGCCTCTTGAATTTGCTGAACGTTACAACAACAGCTGACGAGCGCCAATCATGTCTTCATGGTCAGTCCCCCGAATTTGTTGCCTTGCGCCACGCTGATGAATAGTATTTAGATGGACTGCTGGTGGAATGCGGCAACTGAAAACCAAGGTTGGTGTCCGGGTTGGTTGACCCTGGTTGACCCTACTGATTTTGCTGATACTAGCCATCGATCGCGTGCACCGAATAGGCCAAGAGAAGACTGTCTATGTCAAACACTTCATAGTGAGTCTTGGTTTCTATCCATCATAACCATTAAACCTTCTTTGAGGTCGATCACACCATCGAAGGCCGCATACTCCAGATTCAAAAACGCAAGACCGCTATCGTGAAAGAGGCGTTCCGGGGAAGCGATAAATCGAGTAAAGCAGACCCAGAGAGTCTCGAGAACCTGAAAGTTATATTTGGTGATAATTAATGACATCGAACTAGTAAATGCAAGTAGCAAATTAATCATTGAATCAAAATAGACCTGGACAAAAGTCACAAAACCCACGATCCAAACGTATATAGCTGAACTCGATATCACAAGATTCTACGACTGAATCATGGTTATCCCCTTTGAGACCCAGATTAGCAAACAACTGATTGTAGCATTGTGAGTAAATATCATATGATCATACGATAACCATATCTACACAGAGCACTGTGACAACCTACACAGCAACAATACATGAGAGGAAAACTGTCCAAGTGAAAGTGTAACATCACAGTGAAGCTATTGTAACTCCCTGTTGAAGTACATTGCAAGATTCAAAACGGTGTTCGGTGACGCGACGTCTCGCCACCCAAAGAGAAGAACAGGCAAAGAACATAGACGACAAAGATTTCGAACGCACTCGAGGCTTGTACGTACCCACTATCCCTTCAGTTGGTGTTACCTCATCCGACGAGATCCATCATTCAAGATAACGAAAAACCTTACATACAGTACATACAGCATGTATCGTCTAAGCCTCATAGGGCATTGTCCCCGGGCCAGCGGACAAACGAGGATCAAAAAAAAGTTATTGTAATATGAAGCCCTGGAATTGATGCGAAATTGCTGCAGGATACACAATCCTTTAGCCATAAGTGCTCTCCGTCTTGATCGCGCCACAAAATCGACACGACCAAAATTGGTGGGGCATGTCAGCCTCACCACACGTCACACAAGTCCATCCCACGGGATCTCGAGGACGCTCTGTTAAACACAAGGTACATTGGTGTGCTTGTTGGTCGTTGACGAGCGTGCAGACCCCACAAGCCCATTGCCTACCATCAGCTGAGGTCTCGCCCTGTTTCCGAATAGTGGGATTCCTGGTATTGCTTGGCTGCCTCACTGCAATGACTCTAGACCGTTTTTGTACGTCAGAGTTTGATTCAGAAGCACCACCCTGTGCCTGTGGCCTCGATGGTCCCCCACTGACACGTGATTGACTTGCAGCCCTGGGCGAGTTGAAAGGACGGACAGTGAAGCATGCTGCACATTGCAGTACAATCAACTCGTTGTCTAGTGTGCACGTAGGACAAGACCACGGCTCTAGAGGGGAATCGTCGGTAAGGTCGATAATATCTTGGATGCTTTCCTTGGCTGCTCTCTCGGCTTCACGCTGGGCAAGTGTACCCGACCCACACTCAATTTCATCACGCTTTCTGCGCTCGGCAGCCTACAAAACGTAATATTAACGTATATTTCCAAGAGACGGGAAACATAAAGGACCTGTGCGGCCAGTTCACGAGGATTCATGTTTTGCAGCGCAGTGATTCTGCTGCCTCCTAGCCTACCGCCGCCGGCGAGAATACCATTTGTGCGATTCCTCTTTTCAGCAGCTTCAAGAGCTTTGAGTCTAGCTAAGTGCGGCGGGAGGTCATGTGATACCCCTGCGCCCAGTCGCTGACCAGGAGAAAAGAAGCCTTCACCAGCGTAGCCAGAGCGCACTAGCGCATCATACTCGTCCTCGAGTGCAGCTAGAAACTTGTAAAATGATTCGTCATGGGGACCGTGGACAATATGGGTAAGCTATTGAGACATATGTTATTAACTATGACTTGAACACGTTAAGAGAATTTCTTGCCTCATGGAGCATGACCCGAACAACCTGATCTTCTTCATAGAAGGTGTCGGGAGCCCACGGAAGGCGCAATCTCAGAAGAATTTGCTCTCCCCCGTTTACATCTGAAGTGTGTCAGCAAGCACAATGAACAACTTGAGTCTGATCTGACACTCACTCAACCCTGCATGATGACCCTAAGAAGATACTTCAAATAGGCTGCTGGAAGGAAACTTACCGACCAAATTAGGGCTTTCGGGAAAAAATTCAGACAATAACGGCAAGACCCAGCTATGTTTCCTCATTATAGGCTTCACTAGGGTAGCTACCCGTTGAAGCATGAACAACGCTCGATCTGCATGTGGGCGGTCTTTCAAGTGAGTAAATGATGTCACGAAAGTTTGCAACATGTATTCGGAGTGACTGGAGAGCGGTCAGCAGGCTCAGCACCGTCGTGCACCGAATCTGTTGGCAAGATGGTGAGGCCGCTGCGCTTGCCACCAATAATTAAGCATGCCGCTTAGTCAGTTTAAGTTAAGTTCGTGGGCTAGTACGCGCAAAATTACCACTAAGGCTATGACACACCAAGTACGTGACTGTAAGTATGTCTGAGTCAACTTACAGCTATGAGCGACCCCACCACGGTCTTAAGGCGCCCAGTACGATCAATTACCAGTAAGTACTTCGCCCCCGCCCACTGCCGAGTCTGACATGATATTATGTAGTACTTTGTTCACTCGGGTTTTAAAGGACTTGACACATGCCAATCTCGAGCGGCGGAAGTTCTGCGGCCATGAGCGTTCTAGGCTCCAGCCTACTCAACGTAAGTCCTTGATTAATCAACATTTTGGTGGCTAAACGTCATCTCTGTTATCAACGCCTTTGCGCCCCTTGAAAATGGTAGGACCCTAAACGCGTGTGCTTCTTATCCGAAGCCTTATAAGCATCGTGCGACTACGGAGCCAGCGTTTCCGTTGTCCAACAATTCTGATGCTGACCTTTACCCAGAGCTTTTCTACCCCTGAAAGTAGTTGAGCACATTGCAACACATGAGTTCTACCGCAACAACAATAACAAATGAGCTTAATTCATTTTCTTATGCACAAAGTTAGTTCCAGTGATCTTCTCAGCTTCCAATATGATTCAATCCAAACATTGTTTTCAGTTGCCGTAGCCGTCGCCGTCTTGTATGATCACGGTATGAAATTTATGAAGTTTTATGATCACTCACTCAGTTATCGTCTGTTCAGCGTTGACCTTCGGTCGTGAAGTGAGTCACTGTTGACCGATCGCCGAGAGCAAAAATTAATGATACTGCTGGACTTAGATAGATTATATATGGGTGAGTCGAAAATGGTGTCCGCCCATTATATGCTAATTTCGTTGGTTTCCAGCGGAGGTCGCCCTCGTTAGTGGCCGCCTTATATTTGTTGGTATGTGCGGCTGTTATGAACCTTTCTAGTCTTCATGTTTGTCAGGACCGTTACTTGGGCGACTCCGTTGTAATGTAAGCACTTGCGTTTAGCTCTTACCAGTGGTCTGATATGTCCTTAGCCTTGGTACATATCGTATGTTAATTTTTGTGTTGTAAAATATTTCTCACACGCGCTCTAGTATGTCTCACTGCGGACGCATCGACACAAGTGAGCATGTTTGTCTAAACGCACGATCTGCAGTCTTCTTATGGAATTGTTTACAGGAGTATGATCCATAACGCGCTCTATTTATACATTCTTGCTGATAGTATTTGCATTACGTATTTTTCAGATGTAAGTACTCTGGCTTCGTACTCCAAATGACCAGCACTTGACTTATAATGTGCAAGGCTCTCGGCTTTTCCAGGTCCGAGCATGGGGCACTCTTCTGTGTTCCTGGCTTACTCAGTGTAAATCATATTTGTGCATGTACAATTTGACATTTACACCGCCTGCACAGGTATCATGCAACTCCGAATATATGCTATGTACAGGCGGACTAGGCGGATACTCGTAGTATTGGTCTTTGCTTTTTTCAGCGAGGTCCTTGCTATCGTTGTAATCATCTGGAAAACCATTGGTCCAACAAGCAATTTGGCTAGTACGTACTACAAAGAGACGCGGAGTTACACTTGTTCACTTCACATTGTCAGTCACCGACGAGCCTTTTCCCGGGAAGCACGTATGCTACTTCTCCGGGATCAACACAAACTTTGTCTATGTGTTTATACCCGTCCTTTGCTTCGAAATGTTGCTCTTCTTCCTAGCAATTAGAGTCTCTCTCAATAATATGAGAGACCGGAAGGCCTCCCCTGGTACTTCCAGTTTACGCGTAAATTCATTCATGAGTATGCTCGTACGAGATAGTATTTTGTATTTCTTCATGTTAGCATCAATTTCTTTTTCGATTGTTCCTTATCACCAGCTAATAATTGGACCATCTAGAAACTTGGCGATGTGTGCTATCGTTATGGGCCTATGGCAGAATGCCGCTGTGAGATTTATTTTTGACGTATTACTCACTATTATTACTCATCGGTCCCCCGCACACAATCAGGCACTGCATGCAACTATATCTATCCCGTTCATCATGCTTGTCGAGACAGTGATCGGCACGCGCATGGTAATCAACTTCAAGGAACACTGTTCCCGCCGGTTCAGCTCGGAGCCGATTATGGTCGTTGGGTCAATACGCTTTGCAGGGGTCAGTGAGGAGAGTGCACGGCAAGATACTACAATCCATGACCAGTCGAAGGAAGGTGACGAGGAGATGCAGCCTATCAAGGGTGACGAACACAGTACTGAGGTCATCACTTGTGATGAGTTATAATTGTTGATTGCTTGCGATCCACATGGACTATGCATAGAGACTGATTTCTATAAAATTGGTCATACAGTACATTTGTAAGTGAGTGAGGGTGTAAATGCAATGTAAGGTACTGGGTGATACGATGTGATCTATGTGTGATATCAGCACATTACAGTAATGAGTGAGTGTCCGAATGCAGCGATGCAGTGACATGACAAATAGCAATAATGAATAGCAGAGCGGTGGGGGGAGGGCGAAGGGTTTGAAATCCGGTTGAAAGCGTTGGATAAAGTGACCGGATGATGCAAGTAATGAGGTTTAGTGCATGGTGTGGTTCCTACGGTAAAATGATATCATCGGCGGCAATCTTGCTGGCAGTGTATACGTAGATAGAGCGCACAAAAGTGAGCTCCTCTTTCAAATAGTGTGGTGACTCGGTTTGCTTCGTACTGACGTCAGAGTCTTTCCGAGAACATGAGCGAATAGATAGTATGTCGGTCGGAAGTCTGTGAGTGGGGCTGACGGAGGGCTCATCATGAGTAGACTTTTCTGTTTCAGGGGTCACTGATGGCCAATTGAATCGCTTGCGGCGGAAGCTTTGAATTGGTGTAAGGCTTCGAAAGAAAATATTCAGTTGAAGGTACTCACCATTCGTAGTCCCAAATGAGATCATCGAACACTGCATCATCTAAAAGGCCATTTCCGTGGGTATCACGGAACAATTCCTGTGCGTATTCGTGCAGCGCTGCTTTGCACCCAAGCAGACTCTGCATGTGCTTGCATGCGTGCATCTCAAGCTCGAAAGGCTCCAGTTCAATCAACGTGTTGGGCCACAGGATAAGCCCAGGAGATTGAGCAGGACGTGAAGGTGGGGGGACTACTGAATGTCGGGGCGATCGTGGAGTGGGGGAAGTAGTAGCAGGAGAGGTGATGCCTAGACGACCTGCTGCTTTGACACTGATGGATAGTGGTATGGGGGTCAGGACGCTCTCTCTTCTGGAACGGTCGCTCTTCTTGCCCTTGTTTTCAATTTTGTCCCATTCAGCACCGATCCACTGCTTGAAGACATCCCCTTTCTTCTTCTTCGCGTTCTTGCTCTCTGTGCTCGACATCGATATTCGATCGGGATCCGAATCAGAGTCCGAGTCTGAATTGGGTGCGGGAGGTGCAATGGCGAGAGGCATTGCTGCGACTCTCTGGGCGTTATATCGGCCAAAAACATTATCCAGCACTTTTTCTATGTTTCTTCGTTGGTCTGTGCGGATCTTGTACTTGTCCCTGAGCATATCAACAAACAGACCCTCGAGATGTTTCGCATTGGATTCATTCCTCGTCCATTCTGACGCAGCATCGTATGGCGGGGGTTCGTCTTCGGATAGAGAACTCCGTGTGCTCTTGAAATCGTCATCGGCCTCACTCTCGTCTTCAGAATCGCTATCAAAATCGATGTAAGAATAACAGCGGGAAGGAAAAACGCTGGTGGCGGCCGGGGAAGTTGGAGCACGTTCCAATGGTTTCACATTTGGAAATAAAACTTGATCATCTATCAACTCTAGCCGTCCGCCGGGCGCCAAGACTCTCATGACTTCTGTGAGAAGTTCTTCCCAACTCTCAAGAGGGATGCACAGGGACAGGTTTGCCATCCGCACGAGGTCGAATGTGTCACTAGGGAAGCCTAATCTGTGTCCGACGCTGCGCAATATTTGTAAGTAAAGCAAAATCACGTGGACAATGCGCATGCTCACAAGTTCATTTGCCTCCATTCCACGTTTGATGGAGTAACGATGCCGTCATTCAAGCTTGAGGGAGCAATCAAGTCAATACCGATTATCCTTGCTTTCGGCCAATGCTTTGCAGCCCTGATGGCCCAATGTCCTGCACCGCATCCTACATCAAGGATAGTGATAGGCGGGCTACCGTTGAACGTAAGAAATGATGGCGTTCCATTGGTGCTAAGACGATGCAAGAGAATATCCGAGAAATGATCACTGATGGTGGTTGTCAGCCCCACCAAGCACAGGAAAGCGGTAGCACCATGACTCACTTATCAAGAGATGTACGGTCGTAGGCTTGCATGTAAGGTACTTGGTGGTGAGGGTAGGGGTGATGAATCATGCCTCGTCTTGTGGCGAAGTGATTCTTTGCCTGAAAGGCTTTGGCAGGGCAGTAGGTCCCCTGTATAATTTTGACATCTTCGTCTCTATCATCAGATAGATCCGTATCATCCGGAATGGAAAAGGATTCTGCGTCACATGGCGACTTCTTTCTCTTCTGAAGAAACGCCCTCTTGGGTTTCGATGAATCCCATGACGGGGTGCGATTGATGGGACTGAATGCGTCTGCATCGGAAGGAGAGAGGTGTTTTTCCCGGAACCTGCGCTTTCTGGTTGAATCTACGTCAGACTGTGGTCCCATGATGCTGGCGTAACCAGAGTCAATACTGCTGAAAGAGCTGGGGCGACTACAAGAGTCGGTCGAGGTGGAATAGCTATTTGAGAATGACGGTCGCGGAGTCAAAGTTAAGCTTTCGGACGAAGAACACTCGCCGAGAGAATGGGGCTGGAAGGGAGAAAACGATTGTGATGAAATTGCTGACGCCATGATGGATAGACCGCAGCAGAATTAATACGACAAGACTGTGGCCAGTCTAAGCGATTGTAGGCCTTTGTGGACTGTTGGAAGAAAAGGAAACGCTGCAGCAAGCACCGAAGACAAAGGGAATATGTTCAAGGGTAAAGCTTGGTCTATAAGTGATTGTGCAAGGACCAGATTGGGTGGTACTCGAGCACCACGGCGGCTGATTGATGGTGGGGAATAGGAAAGAGCTGATCAATCCCGGACTGTGCATAGGATGTGTAATATTATCTTAGAAATTCGTACCTTGTTCGAGATTTAGATGATCTAACCAAATGGGCCGGCTGCAATCCCGTGCATTAAAATATCCTGTAAATTTCCGACACGATGGAACAATGGCTGTGACGGGCCCGACAACAATTTCACAAGCTAAAGTCCAAATTAGGAAGTTCCTCGATGCCAAATCAAGCATGCTTCCGCCGGTTACGTTCATTGAAAACTACCGAAACAACTTCAAGAACAAAGGCCTGGACAACACATAACGAAAATTGGTACTTCTGCTCTTCGCTTTCTACGTAAAAACGCACTCAATCATTATTAAATTGATGTAGCATACTACAAGGCAGTTTAGCATCAACAAAAGCGATGCTAGTACAGCTTGTGTTCCGTCCGTTTCCTCTTTCAGATTAAAGTCAAGTGGAAGCAGGCTGGCAGCACACCGTAAGACTAAACCATGTATGTACGTCACGTTTCCCCATAATCGCCCCAAGATAACGGAAAACGCCTGGGTAATCTTCCACCATGACAATCCCAGGATTACCAAATCACGAGCTTGATGCGGACGTCATGAGACAAAAATACCCCCAATGGACATACCTACCTCATCACCGTGAGGTTCTCTCAGCGCTGTGGTACTCGACGCCGAATCGTGTCTTAATAACTTGGTCCCTGGCCTGGACGTCTTCCCGAAGCCACAACTTGTAGCAACTCCTACCGGAAGCCGCTCGACACTTTCCTTGACATAAAGGGGGTCCTCTCTTGACTTCAATCCCTGCACTGTTTACCCATGCTAGGGTTCATGACAAGCATAGGGGGATATCTTGACAGTGAAGTCACGATTAAATACAGACATCATAATTATGAGCACATCTCAGGATGCTTTACAGACTAGAAGTTTGAATGCCATCGGCTCGTGAGCACCGATCAAGGATATGTAGCTAACCCGAGCCGAAAACGAAAAGGGACTCCCCATGAATACAATCCCTTAGCTGACGGAGGTACGATGAAAGGAATACATCAGAAAATTTAATCTTCGTCTTTCTTGGGAGGAGGGCCACAGGGTTGCAGCATCCGCTAATGAATATATTAAACCATGATCCAAGTTCTTAGAGTTGGCTAACGTACCTCTGTCATCTCGAACTTTGTCCGCCCAATAGCTTCTCCATCTGCAAGAGCCAAGTACGAAAGCAAGGACGGATGTCCTACGATAGAAGATAACGTATCTCTGTGTTGGTGCGTTATCCAGTCACTGTTATTACATGTTCAGTATCAGTAATACGAATTCACATGGTTGGCGTACTATTTTGTCAAGTCTGCGTGGCCTGAAGAAGTAAAAGAATATCAGGAGCGAACTTCTGAGGTATGAGATAAGCGGAACATACCAGTTCCTGTGTAACGAGCGTGTACTGAAAGAAGGAAGGGTCGAATATACCACACTGCACGAAAAACGGCACTCACAATGCTCCAGTTGCGTGTTGGCAGTATACCTGAGTTCAGAGGACTGCGCATAAACCAGTCAAAATAGTTAGATTATAGAATTGACGAAACTCACCATGATCGTTGAGAGGAAGGAATTAATTTCAATAATTTCACAAGGTATTTGTTTATTTTTTTTATTTTACTCTGTCCAAAGAACTTCAAACTCAAAAGACTACTTTGTCTTCCCTCAATTGGTCTGGCTAGGTAACTTTCTACGGGAAAACTCTAAAAGCATGGCTTCCGAGGAGGACAGACTACGAGCCAAAGTGGCCAAGCTCAACGCATCTCTCGATGAGCTCGAAACTCAACTTGAGCCTCTATTCACCAAGAGCCTGCCTGAAACCCTTGTAGCGCTCGAAACAATCCAACAGGCCAAATTGCAAGTGGTTCTGCCATATGTACTATACGATCTCGTGTTCGGTGCGTATCCAACAAACGCTAGTCCAGAGTTACCGACCGTACATACAGTATACCTGAAAACACGGGGAATCGACCCAAAGACCCATCCTGTCATCGGTGAACTGGTGCGCCCGTCCCTTGCAGTACAGTTTTAACCCATCTGATACTCGTTTTCAGGACCGCGTCCGCCAATACTTTGACAAAATCAAAAGCGCAGAAGATTCCGAAGAGAAAAGCAAGCATCTTCTGTGCCCAGTGTCGATTCTCGTGCTAAACATCGTACTCGTTTTTTAGAGAGGCTTGGTATCGATAAAGCGGCTGCTGGCAGGTTTATTAAACACGCCATCGCCCAAGCAAAGCTGGTAAACGTCGAAGAACCAAATAATAAGGCACACGGTCCTACTTCTACCAGTAGTGAACGTGTTCCAGTTAAAATCACCAGCAAAATGGTGGAGCGTGCAGAGTATGAGAAGAACCTAGAGGAATTGGGTAGTGAAGAAGAAGAGGACCTTGAAGTGTTCGATCAGCCCGAGGTGTCGGGTGACGAGGACGCAATGGAAGAAGACGTCCTTCCACCGCAGGACAAGGGGAAATCACGAATGGTTGAAAAAGAAGTTCCAGAAACGGAAAAACTAGTAGGTGGCAGACGGAAGCGACAAAAAATAGATCCTTTCGCAGCTTCAGGCAAGCCTTCATCTCTTTCGCAGTCCCTCCAGGACTCACCCATTCACAGGATGTGGTGATGATGATTCTTCAAAGTCCGAGAAGCCAAAGAAGGAGAAACAGAAGTCGCTCTCATCCTCCTTATCCACAGGTAGCGTCTCGGCTACCCACACACCAGATCAGTCAGGACAAAGCACTCCTTTACCAACAGCTGGTGAAGTGCAGAAACGGAAAGCGGGGAAGAAAGCAAAACGGAAGGAGAAGAAATCATCAAGTTAACACCAGTCACGTACTGGGACCGCCCAGGCCCTTCTTTCATTCTACAGATCATGATCTGAAATAATACAGTTAACCTACTTGTGAACAACAGGGAAATATCAGTAATACATCGAAGAATGCTCGATATGTGGATAAAGTGCACAATCAGCTTTGTAAAACAGATCAAAAAACATTAAAGCGTACAAGTTTAAGGGTCCTACATCACGACACATCCCTCTCGGTTGACTGCCCCATCTGGGGTGCTAGCACCAGGCAAATACCTCCCACTACTGGGAGACCACCACCGCAGGCGTCCCGAAGTTTGGACCACGTCCTCAAGATTATCTGACGATCCGTTACCTGCACGCCGGGAATTTCGCCGCTGCCGCCCTCGCGCAGCTTGGACAACATCCACAGTTTGCCAATTATAAAATGACTTCAATACAATGCGCTTCTCATCGCATTCATCCTGCCCTACTTTCAGTTCTTCCTTGTCCCGACCGTCCAGGTACGCGAGCTTTCGTGCATCCCAGGCACGCCAGCCCTTACGAGGACGGGTTATCGCGGCAACATCCTTGATGGAGCCCTCACCCACAGCACGGCAGTCGACCGCAACCAAGGTTGCATCAGACACATTCTGTTCGTGCGCCTGTGAAACGAACTCCTTGAGGACAGTCCCGGATATGGATGTGCTATCTGCCTCCAACACTCTAAGACGAGGGCAATTGCGGATGAGAGAAAGGAAGGCCTCATTGCTAATGCTGACAGCAAACGACACAACCAGGTGCTCCAGCACCTGCCCTGTCTGCAGGGGCTGTGTTGATCCTGATCCGGAGCCCGCCAAGGGACTGGGAGTCAGCGCGCTCAGGACGGCGTCGGTGATATCCGTGTCATCCTCAAGATCAAGCTTTCGGAGATGTGGCGTGGTTTCCAAAAGCCTCACGAGTCCCTCATCCTTCATCGCCGTCCCGATGCCCGCCAGTTCCAACAACTCCAGACGCGGCAATGCATACGCTAAATTGGAGCACGCGATATCTGTAAGTAGCTTGCAGTTCGAGAGCGATAGGTGTCTGAGCTTTGTGATCCGCCTCCGGTAGCGCCCATTATCACGTGTTTCTCGCCCCGCCTCACGCGCAGTCAGCACCACGCTCTCCGTTGACTTCTCTTCATCTGTACACGTTACAAAAGCCTCCAATGCTGAGTTGTGCAGCGAACGAGAATAGCTTAGATCGAGGATTTCCAATGAGGGTGCCGCTCTGCCTAAAACTCCCAGGACCTCGTCATAAATACCCTCCAATCCGCATAGCCTAAGCTCTCTCAGCGCAAGCTGGCCGTGGCGTCCTAACACAGCATTTGCATATCTGTGGAGTCCGCCTCCGTTAATATTGGAACAGCGACTCATGTTCAGGGATGTCAGGTGGGGACAGAGCGCGAGAACATCGAACGTAGTGTTGTCGACAGCATTCAACCCTTTGACACAGAGGCTGCGCAAAAACGGGGAATGAATGACAAGGTTGTGTAATGCTTGCGTAGTCAGCGCATTGCAACCTGTCAGGTTCAAGTCCAAGAGCTGTGTATATGTGAAGTCGATGGTTGGCGCGGAGCGTACACAAAGGCCGGTCGTGACTTGTCCCAGAGTACTGTGATCGAGTTTTGTGTGTCCGGTAAGATCCATGTTCTTGACGAATGGCCCAAGTGTCTCTGCAAGACGCAGAAGGAAGGACGTCGGAAGGTTCGGGAATGCCTTGAGGTCGACATCCACCCACAGCTGACCATCAAAGACCAGCGAACGCCACGCTTTTGACACCTAGCACATAACATGTGTTATTACAGATACCACAATGCCATGCGTTCAGGCTTACCCTACTCAACTTCACCAGCTCGCGCATCCCACGATCTCTACCAACCCAGCGGTACTTAGGTGAGGATGCCTTCGAGGCAGTCCATTGTCCCGACGACTTCCACAGCTGAAATTCGTCTTCGTGCAGGGAAATTAAGGCCGAGAAGACCTGCAGCTTCAGTTCTCTGGGCAAAGTCTCATCAAAGAGATTTTGCAGAACTAACGGCACGGGAGCAAAGACATCACTATTGCCACGAGGAATGATGTCAAGGACAGACCGAGGAAGTGGAGAGGAATATGAGCGGCCTTTGCCTGTGACGCTACTGAGGCTTTCAGGGCCATCGGTGCTCTGTTGGATATGTGTTTGTGCGTCCGATGGAAACTCGAGGTTCGGACAAGGCTGAAAATCAGGGGTTTTCCATGTTGGATTACCTTGCCCTGGGTCCCCTAAGAAAGGATCCGACACAGAGCCGGCAGGACTGAGATCTATTGATGTCACAGCTGCACCAGCCTTATTCCTGAATAATAATCTACGGGCAAGGTTGCCTGGGCCCTTGGACGATGAGCCCAGTTTAACTTTAATCCTTGACATGGATCGAGCAGCTAAGGAACGTGTGGAATGGATTGACAAGTTGGAGAATGATCGCCTCCGGGAGGGCACTCTTGTCAGCCCCGGAAGCTGTTGTGCACTATTTTCGGGGGGCTGGGAGCCTGAGTGAGACAGACTAGAGGGCGGGGAGGGAGGCGAGGTATGAGTTGAACCGTACGAGGAAGGCCCCGCAGTTGGGGTCGGGGAGCCAAGATTAGGGGATGGCCAGTCAATGGTGCGATATTGCAAGTCGCTCGTGGAGAACAAGAGAGGAGGCAACGTGTGAGCTAAATCCCGTGCTTTCCCTTTGCCGTGCAACGAGGTATCCATAAACGCACAATCATCATTACTCGTTGATCCAGCGAGTTGTATATCGCAGTCTTCTGAGCCCAGGATGCTAATCTTATCTGGTGATACCGATATCGTATCATGTTGTCCTGTAATGGAAACAGATGGTAACCGAGAAGAGGATGAGGTACCCTCAAGAGATGATTCGATAGTAGGCGATAATCTTACGGATGTTACAGGGGAATTGTGACTAGAAGCTGCCGCTGGGATGGGCATTGGTAATGACGGACCTTTGCCCTTGCCCAGCATGCCACTAGGCTCTGGATCGTGCTGTCCGCTTGCTTCCATGGGTTGGGAGGTGTCAGGATTGGATAGGGCGTCTGCAGTGCGGGCGGCGATTGATAGGAAACTAACACGAGGAAGAAAGGAACGGACCTCGATCATTGGGACTCAACGGCAGTTCAAAAGGATCGAAGAAGAAGAAGAACGCATCCTCGTTATCGATACAGAGCTGCTGCTCCATAAGTAATAGGTCGATACAATTGGAGGTGATCAAGAGATATAGCTTGACAGAGCAGTTGGAGAGAAAGATAAGAGAGACAGAGGACAAAGAGAGAGAGAGAGAAAAACGGAATAGAGTGTTACAGGACGACAACGAACCTAACTTGATAGGGCGCCTACGATGACATGGTACGGACGGAGTTCATCGGAACACGGGTTAGGGGCTATAGTGATTCATAACCCAGCTTTGCCATACAAAGTACGTCATTTCCATAATCGACGTCACATACGACAGCGACGCTCGCTCGCGTAGAATGAAATTGAACTCACCTGAGCAGAATCCAGAAGTTCCGAGTACACGTGTACTCGGGTTTGATTCGATTGATAACCAACCACTAGACATAGTAGAATCCCTGAGACAGCCTATTCCTATTTAAATAACACGGCCTTTAAATTACTTATTTTAGAGGATGCTACAAGTCCATGCGAGTGTGTCGTGTCTCTGATTGTAAACAACCCATGTCGTGTCATGATCTCATGGTTCAAGCTGAACCGACAGTCGCACCCTTGCCCCTTGCCACTTGGCAATATAATCAATGCGTCACAAGACATAACCACCCGCGCACGACGGAGAGTAGCAAAATAATTGCGATGCAAAATCAACTAGCAGCGTGAATACGGTGAAATTATTAGCAACACTAGACAGAACGACAGCGAAAACCCTGAACAGAAAATTTACATAAAGAGGGCTACAGAAAGAATGACAGGCGATATGAATAATACTCGACAAGGAGTGTGCAGCTCAACAGTCAAATGTGAAAATATAACATGACGGAAGCGAGCGGCATCAAGTAAACAGGAGACCGAGGAACGAAGAAAGCGCAGAGCAGTAACCAATGAGGAATCAGGCAGTAGCTTTGGGGTTTTCTTTTGCTGTCTTCCAGTTAGCTGTTGCTAATTTGAACCTACAAATAGGTGGATTAACGAACAGAGGTAGGGGGGGACAATTAGTCTACCTGTCTTGGTGGGACATGTCGGGTTCCTCCGCCTTCAGCCGGGCCATTTCAGTTTGCATGAATTTATTGAACGCGCTGAGTTTTTTCCTTCCGGCGCCAGACGACTCTGTAGACTAGTAAGCGATCGACTACGCATTTGATAGCGACGGAGACGTACTGGTCTTTTTTGCGGGTTTATCAGACGCATTCTTCGGTTCTGCTCGACCCATAGTTCAAGCTAAGAATGAACAAAAAATTGGTGTAAACGCGGTTGATGCGAACTCGTTGAAGACGCTGATAAAAGGGGCAGTGCACGGTTCAACCCGCAAGCTAGCTAGAAAGCGTTATCAATATTGAGCTAGCAACAAGCAGGTCGACCTACCGTTTAGATCGGCAAAAGTGGAAAGGTATGTGGAAAGGGGATGTGGATGTGGTGTGTTGAAGAGAGGAAAAGTTCATATTGGCTCGAGTTTGGCGGACCTTTTTCTTCGTAAGTTGTTGACCCGGGGTGGGCTCGCGCCAGCTTGGACCCCAGTCACTGCAGTTCACGTAATAACAAAAACATCGAGTATTTAAGACGAACGTTATTACATTGAACCCTGCAGGTGCACTTGGCCATTGAATAATGAATTCGTTCTTTGAGCGACCGTGCAATTGTCAACTGTCATTTTTCAGTACTCAGTTACCATTCCCCCATAAGTAAATGCACACGTTTCATGCTAACTTAGAGTTGAGTTGGAAAGTTAATTTAAAGTACTGCGGTGTCGTCGCAATTCGGCTGGCGACTCCACCCAGTACCAGGGGTCCAGAAATTAAAAGCCAGGCAAACAAACGCGTCGCGTCGGTGTTGATCCAAGTCTAGGTGGGATGCGATTCGGAGGTATCCAAACTCGTTTCCATGCTTCTGAGCAGTCTCTGCAATTCGTCCCTAAGGTAACAACCTCCTTTTTTTAGACTGTATTGATTAGCAATATGCGTGACAGACGGTGGAAAACATGCAGATCTTTTTAGCATGTTTACAGTCATGAATATATTTATACTCTACCAGTCCCCGCACACTAAGAAGTGCCCACGTCCTTGGTCGCAGAAAGGTTCTTCCCAGTGCTTGCAATGCTATCGATTAAGCTATTCCCACTTACAATCCCCGTCGTCACGATAAGGAATCTACGACCTGCCGAAAAGTCAACATTGTCTCCACGCTACAATGCGATGAAATGGTACCTTTGTTTTGTCGGCTCACCCAACGAAGGGCAGCAATCTCAGTATACGTACATCCACCTAGGAAAAATACAGCAGTTGTGGTCGTTTGCTCGTGTGGGCGTACTATTCGGGTATCCATATGAGTATGGAAGTGCCTGTGGATGATACCGACCAAGAGACTTACTTAAGGAAGCGATGGAAGAAGACGCGGAGTTGGTAGATGCAGGCACCTTTTGTGCAATGTCAAATGTCTTTCCTGGGATCGTACCTAACACGTCCTCAAAGCCTTTCCAGCCTACGATCGGATGCGCATGAAGTTTTCTGGCGCTGGACCCTTTGCCCTTCCCATCTCCGTCGTCTGCACCGCTCTTCTCTGCAGGGTTGCTGATGACTCCACTCTTCTGGGCGACACATTGTACCAGTCGGATACTAATAGGTGCATATCCAGAATATGTATAACTGATATCATTTTCAACCTCCTCCAATGCTTCAGGGTTATCGTCAATGAGAAGTCGTAGTGATTTGCGTAGAGTTATGAAGGGGTATTTGCTTCCTGCGACAGCAGGAGCAGCGGAAATTGGGAGGGGATTGGGTAGCAGAATAGCCAAAGGGGGAGCGGCTAGCGAGAGAAGCAAGGGCAGGTAATTATACCCGTAGGCCTGTAAGATAGATCGTGAACTTCACGTTAAGCGCGGGCAAAACCGAGTGAATTTACTTGGAGAAGCTCGCGTTTTACACTGTCCAAGGATTTGGCCTTGATTCCACCGTTGGTAATACTGGCGAGACATAATAGTCGTACGATAGTCTGCATGCTTGCACCATGTGCAATCATATCTTCGATTGCACTAATCTGAGCCGAGACCTCATACGATGCCAGAAGATCTATTTTGGAAATCAAATTTAAGAATTTGATGAGCAAATGTGCTTACTCTGCTGTACTTCAAGCGATTTATTAAATAATTCCGTGCGAGTCTTCAGAGATAGCATCTCAGACAAGCCAGTATCTTTGCAGAGAAATGAAAACATCCCCTAGAAAACCAAAAAGCTGCTCTTACGAAGTCTCAGCGCCTGATGTTCACCTTGGAGACCACCAAGTTTGCCGACAAAGTCACGAAGCTGCGTGACGGTCTTCGCCTGTAACCGAGCCTTTTGTTTGTCAATATCTATATCACGACAATGAGTGAAAGTACACACTTTGTAGTCTTCATCTAACCGATGTGCCACTTTACTGAGTCTTTTCCCTACCGATGAAAAGTTTAAGTCGCGCAGTCCAGTCAAAAGTGGGTCGGTAGCAGTCGAGAGGTGGTACTTCTTCGTCTTTTCATTGATAAGCGGAGTGACAGACGCAGATCCTGATGGAGTGGCGTTGGGATTTGAAGGATTAGGTGCAGTGGGGAGGGTGAGGAGGCTGACTGGCAGTTCAACATGAGCTACGAATATATTAATATCGGTCACGTTCTCGTATCTCGTGGATAGCTGCTCACAGTTCTTGAGACCAATAAATTCGTCGATGAGACCTTCATAGGTCAGCTGGGTCAGAAGCGGTGTGATCATATCAACGGTGCGGTCAATAATAATGAGCGAGTCGAACGGTGCAGAAAGCATCGAGGGATCTGATGAGGGGGAGGGTTGATCAGGTAGCGATTTCGTAAGAAGGGTTGCCAACCGCTATACAGCATGGCTTTATCTGGAACTATGCAAGAGTATGGAAACGCATACCGAAGCATAATCCCCCTTTCCTAATATGCGAGGGAAGTGGCCGTACACCTTCTGCAACGAGTTGAGTGCTAACGCAGAGTTATAGATCACAGTTTCATCGCCATCCTAATTGGATTGAGCAACGTGATACTGTCAATATGTGGGTGATGTACACACCACCCATAACTCCTTGAACGCGTTATCGTTCTCGAGCGAGATGACATCATCCGCAATGGGAATGAACTGTAAGTTGTAGGAAGATATGGTAATATCGCCGAGGATACCCTCCTCCTCAAGTATCCTTGATACTAGAGTAGAGATGCGAGGTACGAGGAAGAGTGTATATCTGTGCTTTTGCGACTCTCGAAGGTGGGCTTTGACCTGGTCTGCATGTACTGAGTCCACTGGACGACCGCAGAAAGAAGGGAAGATCAGACCTGCAATAATCTTGACGTACTTAATTAGCGGACGGCAAAGGTACACGACGTTTGTCGTCGTGGAGGTCAATGGACCTGGCTCAAGCCAGAACATCTTGTCCACGCCATGATGCTAACAATAAGGTAAATCACGCAATCAACATCGTGATAGTGCAAGGAAGTACCTTCAGAAGTGCGACTTCTGTGACCAGTCCCAAAGGCCCTGCAAGAGTAGGGTCGAGCACGAGTGTCTTCACGCCGTTTACCTATACATAATAATGAACCTTCAGTTCGCTTGAAACAGATGCACAAAACCGCAGTAAGGGCGCACAGCGTTTAGAGTGTCGATCAAGGCCTTTCTTGCTGTGTCCTTGAGCAACTCTACGTCCAACCTGGGCTCGTTGTCTCGCTCGGTCCCATATGAGGTCTGCGCGTCAGAGGCTGATGCGGACGCGGTTGCCATGATGTAGAAAACGTGCAATCACACAGCCACTCATACTAAATTCTTCGGCCCGACACTTGAGTCCTCCTTTGGGAAATTCAGTCTATTAGACGGATTACGTCGTATCAAACGTTCATCCTCCATAAGGCCTACTTGGCCTAAATCCCTGAACGTGTTGACTAATATAAGCTGAATTGCAGACACTCAGTCTTCAGAACTGGCGCGAACATAGCAGGAACGTCGTCCATCATGGAGCATGTCTCCAATTCGCTCGAGAGCGGCGGAATACATCCTCTCCTCTCCCTTCTATCCGCCTGCTTCTGGGTAATATGTAGGCCAACGCCATTCTTTTGTCCACGTATCATATGAAGCTCACGGTACGGTATTTCGGCAGTATGGTTCCTATCATGGGCAAAAGCTCTGATAGCCTTTTCCACAATCACCATCCCCCGTCTCATCTACTTTGCTCTGTCCTATTCCATGACATTAACAGTCAGTGTTTTCCGAGATCGCTGATTGAAGTATGGATCACTTACACCCACTTAGCTCAATTTTTGGTCATTTGTCATCATATTCGCTGCTTCAGCAGTTGCCTTGAATTATTGGATACGCCTTCGATACCTTAACACGTATTCCTCGCTGAAGGAGCCACCGTTGGTGAAGCCCGACGTGAATGCGCTTCACCCAGATGTGAATACAACGGAGCCTCCCCCAGCATTTCACAATTACTTGGACGATTTCCTGCAAGCTGTCCGTGTCTTCGGATTTCTTGAGAAACCGGTCAGTAATCCGCATTGTCTACATTGATCAAGCCATCATATTTTCACAGGTATTCCATGAATTAGCAAGGCATCTTGCTACGAGACGCTTAATTGCCGGAGATAGTATCTCTTTAGATGAAGACAGGAGCTTCTATTGCGTTGTCGATGGCATGGCCCAGGTATACGCTCGAACAGGCCAGAATATTTCCCAAACTGGCTCATGGGACGAGGAGGATATGAACGGATACCAGCTTATTAATGAAGTTGGAAGCGGTGGAACCTTATCTAGTTTATTCAGCATCCTCAGCTTGTTCACTGAGCACATAAAGATAAGCTGGCAAGAAGATGCCCATTCCGATGCTCTTGGAGGAAATCCTGCAAGTGAAGTGGGAGGATCACCTCAATCACGTGCTGACCGCGCGGATTCGGACGTATCTCGCTTTAGCTTGGATTTCACATCCGTGGCTTCCCGGCCTTCTAGTGCTACGTCCTTCTCGTCCTCTGGCTCCACCGCTCATCCTACAGACGCGACTTCTCCTGTTGGTCCAACGTCCCCGTACCATATCGGAGACAGGTTTAGGTCCTCACCACAACGCGCTTCACGTTCACGATCAAACTCTAACCCTACACCTCAATTCCATCATGGTATCGTGGCCAGAGCAAAAGAGGACAGTACATTGGCCTTCATCCCTGCGGAAGCATTCCGCAGAGTTGCAAAGAAGTTTCCAAAGGCAACCAGTCATATCGTTCAAGGTATAATTTCTGCGAGATCGGGTTTTCACTTTGCTCATTACATCTTCAGTAATCCTGACGCGCTTTTCACGTGTTACGTTCAATGCGGCACACAGATATTTGGGGCTCACGACAGAGGTCCTTCGAACTGAGAAGGCGATCAACGAGATTGCATGTCACCCTCTTCCGGCATCATTCTACGAGGGTGGTGGCCTGCAATACCTGCGTCAACGGTTTGACGATGTCGCAATTCAGGGGTCTGACTCTGAAAGCGAGTACCTCAGTCTCGCCTCACCTCTGGTTCCGGCCTCTGCTAATAGCGACTGTGCATCTCCAGTTATATCACGAGAAAACTTGACAGACAGCCCGCTTGCTATGCGCGGTATCCCAATTCGTACGCCTCGCAATCAGGTGCAGGCTGGCGACTTGCATACCTCAACTGGGCAAGGCAGTGACGGGTGTAGACTTGCACGTTCGTTTAGCATCTTGGAAACCCCTCGGCTGCAGAAGAGCGACCCGTTCCAGACCCGTCTGAATAGTGAAGAGTTTGATCTGCGCGAGGAAGTCATGTCATGCATCGCGAAGTCTATTGGTCTACTCCAGCCACCCATGAGCGGGAACGAGTCCATTGAGGATTCGCCAGCTTTCCTACCTTTTGATCATATGCGCTCTGCGAATGGCGTGTTACCGTCTCCCTTTGGCTCCTTGTCGCTCCTAGAAACTGCGGATGATGGCGCTTCGAGTATAACGGGAACATCATCTACTACCACGACTGGTTACATGAGCGGTCTGGACAACGAAGTCGAGATCCTTTTCTTCTCTGCTGGCTCAACGCTTGTGAAGGCTGGAGAACGGAATACTGGTAAAAGTCCCATCAATCGAGTAAAAACGATAGTTGACCGAACACAAACCAGGTCTTTACTATGTTGTAGAAGGTTTCTTGGATATTCTCCTACGTACTGACGAGTCCCAGCCAAACAATGCGCCCCATGGGACGAAATCGCCAAGCTCAGACACCGACTCCTTTTACACATCTGACCACAAGCAAGAACCTGAGAAGGCCCAGAGTCGCAGGCTGTTTACTGTGAAGCCAGGAGGAATTGCAGGTTATCTCGGTACGTCCATATCAGTCAGTTCTTGCATGTCCTGATGTTATTTGAAGCGTCTCTCTGCGGAACTCCTTCATATGTTGACATCCAAGCGAAGACTGATACATACGTGGGATTTCTACCTGCTCACTCTCTTGAACGTTTGGTGGAGAAACGACCTATCGTGCAGCTTACATTGGCAAAACGTCTCATTTCACTGCTGTCACCTCTAGGTTAGCACCGCCCCTAACCCTCTCTTATAACGTGCTAATGATGTGGTAGTCCTGCAAATCGACGCTTCGCTTGATTGGATGCACGTCAACGCAGGTCAAGTACTTTGGCGCCCTGAAGACATTAGTGACAGTTTCTACATCGTTATCAACGGACGATTACGGGCAATTACCGAGGGAGAAGGCGGCAAAGTCATAATTACTGGCGAATACGGACAAGGCGATACTGTTGGAGAATTGGATGTCATCACCAGTTCAACGCGCAGAACGACAATGCATGCAATCCGGGACTCTGAGTTGATTAGAATGCCCCAGACGCTATTCAACGCCATTTCCTCAAGGTAAGTTCACATCTTCCATGATCTTGTGCTATCTGCCCATGTTATGCTCAGGAACCCGCAAACGACTGCACAGTAAGCGCTATTTTGGGATGTAAGGCTCGTCTCTAACCATGTTTAGGCTGCTACGGACAATTGCCTCTCGCGTACGTGACGAGATGGATGCGTCGAGCGATGTCCAAACACGCAACACTGCGTTTGAACTAGGACGGAACAATACTAACTTAAAGACCGTTGCCATTCTCCCAGTATCTCGAAATGTCCCTATAGACACTTTTGCCCGGAAACTGAAGACTGCGTTGGAAGGGATGGGCGCGAAGACATCGTATTTAACTCAAGCCTCTGTATCAAGCCATCTTGGCCGTCATGCATTCTCTCGTATGGGCACACTCAAGGCTGCAGCTTGGCTTGCAGACCAAGAGCAAAGATATAGAACAGTGCTTTATGTCGCTGATTCACCTGTCAACAGCCCTTGGACACAGACTTGTATCCGTCAGGTAAGTCACTTATAGCTCACAAGGCTTCAGAACACTGTAACCCTTCATGTTAGGCTGATTTTGTGATGGTGGTTGGGATGGGTGACGATCCGAGCATTGGAGAATACGAAAGGTTACTACTTTCAATGAAGACCACAGCACGGAAAGAGCTTGTGATACTCCATCCCGAACGTTTGGTAGCCCCTGGGTCGACACGCGAATGGCTGAAGGTGTGTCATGAGAGTTGCTTCATGAATGGCTGATCTCATGAAGACATAGAATCGACCTTGGGTGCACCAACATATTCACGTCGAACTTCCGGTGAGTACATACAGACTTTCACCCTTGGATTGATGATTTAAACGTAGACAATAGGGTCTGGCAGTTCCGATGGTGAAAACCACCCAGATTCAAGATCCCGATGTTGTCATTGCATTCAAGAACCTCAAGGATAGAGTGCAGAGTGGCATTCAGAAGTATAGGGGGAGATCTAGACACACAAGACCGCAACCACATCCTATGATCAATGATTTTTCTCGTCTAGCTAGGAGACTCTGTGCAAAATCTGTCGGAGTTGTTCTCGGTGGTGGTGGGGCTCGCGGCATTTCGCATCTCGTCAGTGGTATCTCCGCGTAGTTGTCATTATCCGCTGATAAGATGACAGGGTGTCTTACGTGCGCTCGAGGAGCGTGGGTTTCCCATCGACTACATCGCAGGCACTAGTATCGGCGCATTTATAGGTGGTCTTTACGCACGCGAGTGCGATATTATAATAAGCGCTAGTCGTGCTAAACAGTTCAGCGGAAGAATGGGAAATATTTCGAGTATACTTGCAGATCTTACATACCCCCTCGTTGCTTATACCACAGTGAGTCATCTGATCACTTCACATTGTCTCACACATTCACGCTCGCCTCAGGGACATGCGTTTAACAGAGCTATTTACAAAGTAAGTTTTCGGGCAGTTAGCCTGGACCTACGTTTTTAACACTTTTGTCAGGCTTTCTATGATCTTCATATAGAAGACATGTGGCTACCGTACTTCTGTAATACTACGAACATCAACACATCCCGCATGGAGGTCCATGAAAGTGGTTATGCCTGGAGGTTCATCCGTGAGGCCGTCGAGCTGACTTTGTTGATATAAGCTCACGAATAATCTAGGTGCTTCTATGACTCTGGTGGGACTGCTACCTCCATTATGTGACAACGGCAGCATGCTTGTTGACGGTGGATATAGTGCGTTTCTTCGTTCAGCTTGTTTCCTATTGCTTATGAGATTGCCTGCCTTAGTTGATAACCTACCCGTGAGTAGTTAATCACTGCTGAATTCAGACTGCCCCCTAAAACATAGCATTAGGTCTCAACAATGCTCTCGATGGGCGCGAGTGTTGTGCTTGCTGTGGATGTTGGTGCTGTAGGTCTTTGTTGAAAATTGTCACCCCTACCTTCCGTGTCTTACACTCCATTACCCAGGTTGACGACAATTCCCCTCGAAACTTCGGTGACGCTGTTTCTGGGTGGTGGCTCTTGTTCAACCGATGGAACCCCTTCTCAAGCGCTCGAACTGTGCCTGCGATCACCGAGATCCAAAGTCGACTGGCCTAGTAAGTTTCCCATACCGTACGATCAGTTTATGTGGTTCTCACGTGTTTGAAGCGTGTCGAGTGTGCACACTCTAGAGGCAGCCAAAGTCACGCGGAACTGCTTGTACATGCAGATGCCGGTTCAGGAGGTACGAATGCTCTCATATTTTGACTGTACGACACTCACACATGTACAGTATGGCACGCTCCAATTCAGCAAGTTCGATGAGATCCAGAAGAAGGGATATCTCGCTGCGGTCGAGATCCTTGACAAGTGGGAAGATGAGGGAAAGCTGCCCGTTCCGAACCTCGATGGTTACGGCGTAAATAATAACAAGGGTAGTAGGAAAGGAAGAAGCGCAAGACGCAATTCAGTGTAGATCAATCCCTTCGTTGTAGCTCTACAAGTAGTTGTCATTGTAACACGGAATAATTATCTACGACAAACAAACATACAAATACTGACTAGATAGTTATATGCAACCGCAACATATTTATTTAAATACCAGGAAAGCATACAAATCGTGCCAGTACAGAGAGATAAACTCATGTATTGTACGCGGGGATGCACTTTGGAAATTGATGGCAAGAAACAAAAAAAAATATAGGCAATTAAGCAACAATAATGAATATGAACGCATCCATGCGGTATGCAATATTGTGGGATGATGATGGGGAGCGAAGATCAGAAAAACACGCGAATGAGTAATGATAGTCGATACACTTGGTGGGCAGGCCTTGAAACACATCATGTTGCTGACATAAATAGCTCTGAACAATGATCAGTTATCTACATGAAACAACACGTGAGAACCTGCCCCTTGGATACAAAATGGACCACATACCCTAATGCACAGCGTGTTGATGATAAAAGCTCAATAATAACAATGCATCCTCGATTTTCACACCAGAGAATGTTGTAGTGTCTGCGTTACCGTATTCACTAGGTCCCGCAGACATTCCCACGGCCATCCCAAGCTCTTGAAAGGCAGCGGGTTCTATGAGTCCCACGCCCATGCTTTCGACACCAATGTTGCCCACACCACGGGGCATCGGAAGTGGAACATGTGACCGAATCCGTTTTTGTGGAGGGGGAGAAGGCGACATGCCAGGGGTCACTGCTTCTTGGAAGTCCTCTTCGCTGCGTTCATCAAATTCCATGGTGTCCTCATCATCCAGATCCATTGCATCATCTTCATCTTCCTCTTGGGAAGACGAGCCTGATGAAGTTTCGCGGGAAAAATTGTATTGATATCCACGGCCCCTGGGGGCGCGAGGAAGAGGAACACCAGCCCGCTTGGCCCGCTTGCGGGCCGTTTGGCGAATGTTACGGAACCAATTCGTAACTTTGCCAATATCCCTGGCGGAGAGGTGAGTAGAGGATATGGCAAAATTAAGTTTACGTACATTCCCACTTCCAGCGCAAGGGCGTTCCTTTGCTCGATACTTGGCGTCGACGTGCGATGCAACAACTTTTTGAGCGCTTCCAGCTGGTATGGCTCAGGGCGAGAGCGGCGAGGACGGGATTGTGCGTCCTCTCCTTTGATGCCCTCATTAGTCCGAGGCATCTCTTCGCGATCCCTTGAATATGGAGTGACGCTTCTTCGCATACGGGGCGAAGTGAGACGGGGATTTGAAGATGGGGGTAAAGACATTCGGCTGCGCGGTATCTTCACTTCATCAAGCTCAGGTGGAGATAACTTGAGGAAAGGAAGAGAAGGAAGAGGCAGGTGACGGTCCGGGACAAGGGATGGATGAGATGCTCTTGGAGGGAAGTTCAGATGGGTCAATGAAGGCCCATGATCATCATCGTTGACAGAAGATGGATGAGATGAGGCATCTGCAGTTGCAGATGACGAGGATGTGAGGGGATGATGGTCTTCTTTGTGCTTCCTGGCCTGAGTGCGCTGGTTCTGAAACCAATTTGTCACGCTCTGGAGGCGCCTATTGATACAAGATAAGTAGGATAATACGATGATCCTAATAAAACAGCACTGACATGCCAATTCTATCAGCGAGTTCTTCTCTTTCATCCTTGGATGGATGTGCATTTATCGCATAAGCACGACGAAGTTCGTCAGCTTGCTCAGGGGTTGTTCTGTTGCGAGCTGGTTCACTTTTGCCCTTGCGAGACGTAACGCCATCACTTGCACCGTCATTCTCGGAGACAAAGCGGCTATCTGCGTCGGGTACAAAGTGGCCCCTTTCGGCATGGACGGCATGGTGCCGATCGCTATCGACAGTCTGGTTCTCAGGCACAAACCGATCTTGTGGCAAGAACTCGGGGGCGAAAGACTTGTCATGATTGTAACGGGGTTCATTGATATTATGCTGGTCATGAAGTTGTAGAATATCCTTCTGTTTCTTGCGTGATGATGAAGGATGGGAACGGGATGAAACGTTACGTGAGGAAGCACTGGGTGGAGGTGATGAGGAGTTTAAAAGGTTTGCTATTGATGGAAGCGTAGATGATGGACTTTTTTGGGGCGGTGCGTCAGTAGAAGCCGATGCTGCTGGTTTATTGCGCTTCTTGGTGGAAGCTCTCTTATTTTGAAACCACGCATTAACCGTCTTGGTTTCCCTGAAAGCAAATGCGTGGAAGGCAGGATGTTGAATGCACATAAATGCAACAGACGCCCAAATCAATAAAATCATGAGGAGTACCTAAAAGGGGAACTTACATTCCAAGCTTCTCAGCAAGTTCTGTTCTGTCGTCTAGGCTGGGATGCTCATTTTTCTCATAGAGCTCGTTGAGTGCTGCGAGCTGATTTGGACTGTGACGATGACGAGGTTTCTTTCCAGAAATGCCCTTGTCAGCTGTTTCAGTATCGTGCACCTTTTTGTGAGGCTTTTCATCGTCTTGAATAGCTATAGGTGTTGAAACAGTGCTGTGGTCGTCGGCGTCAACGTCGCCAAGGACAGATGAAGAAGCAGATATGGTGTGATTATTGATTTGTGAACGATGAGTGGGGAAGAGAACGTTGTCCATGGTTAATTCCATGGCGGCTGATGGGGGACAGCTTTCAAGGGAGAGACATGACAAAGGCTTGTATATGGACTGCTGATATTCCATATCCGCAACCTTTTTTTACTCTGCTATAATGATCAATATTCCCACGGGTGCTACTTGTCGTCGCTGAGGGGTATTCAACATTAATATGAGTCGTTACCACTTTATTTTACTACTACCAAATCCTTTGAAATTTGTATCGTGGTACTAATAATTAGGGTGTTGGAGCGTTAGTGATGAGGGGATTAACTGAAACTCGGTTAAAGCAGGAAGGTCGGATGCGATTCACAGGGTATCCGACGAGTCCACGTGGCTAAACCCGCTCGCACTGTCAACGGTTCACTTCCCTGACAGCAACTTCACGTTAGACTTCCTTAATATTTTATATAGTACTACTAGTAGTAGGCTGTGGTAGTAGTAGCAGTAGTCGTTGTTAATTTTTAAAAGAGACTAGTCTAGGCAAAGGCTAGGTGTGAATGTTATTAATGACTCATAACCCAACTTGCTTACTAGTCCATCTGGGCACAGCAGTACCTGCCTTGTATTGTACTGCAGCGCATTTACTGAAACACCGTAATGACCCACCCGGCGGCCGACTTTGCCTTATAGTGTTCTAATATATTTGCAAATTGATCAGAATCGTACCGAATCCTTCCATGTACATAAGATAAGCCTATCTGAAGGCACATAAACAATGTATATCCATGTAAACATCCAATAAGTAAACGCGAGCCTACTCCTTCAGGAATATTCATGACAGCAGCTGTGACGGCAGTGTCGTCTCTTCCACATCGATATTCTTGATCCATGCTCCGATTGAGCCCCTACGGGGAAACTTTCATTTACCACTGCTCAATGCGATACGATCGATCAACTTACAGGAATCCTTCATGCCGGAAAAATAATGCTCGTTTCGTTCCTTTACTCCAAAAGCGTATGGCATACGACAGTGTAGCTACCGTCGCTGCATGTCCTGAAACGTAAAAATTCCTTCATCATCACGACAAAATATATAATGAACTCGACCTACCACGTATGAAGAAGCCACCAAAGTAGATCCTGTCTAGACCATACTTTTCTGCATTCATGTACCTGACCGTGCTGTCAGTCTATGCACATTCTAGTGTTGTCTATATATATGCAACTCACGCAATTTGCCCAATATTGTTCGACACAGCGTAGAGCAAGCTTCGGCTGATGTCCTCTGCTCGGAACATCCCACGTTCGCCTTCTTCCTTCGCCTCGCCTCGGCTCCTGAATACTTTGCCAAAGGAACTTGCTATCATGGTGGACTTTAGTCCAAGCTTGCTGTAATCCGAACCATAGATATCACCAACGAGCATATCTACACTGGCATTATCGCCCTTTTCGGACAATGCGAGCATTTCTGTGCCAAAAATAAGACACCGATCAAAGCCTCAAAGTCTTTCACTCACCGTCAAATGTCCGGGCGGGCGTTAACAAGCTAAGAAGTCCCCATAAAGTCCCCCCACCAAGGCTGGTTCCACTGACACGTTCAAACGACCCATCAGCATCCACCTTTATTATAGATACACCAGATCCAATGTTGACAAGCAAACAAGGAAGATGCGCAGAAGGTTCGCTCGTTTCGAACGTCACGGCATACTGCGGCGGGTTTGGCGATGGTCGCTCCAGAACGGGCTCTGCACTCGTGCTGGGTGTTGCATTCCCATTTGACGCAGGTCCATCTGATACGATCTCGTTTTGTGCGTCCCTCGATACGTGATGGGTCACTTCCTGGATGAGTTCATCGGAGAAGTAATACACTTCCTCTGGGATCGTCACCATAAATTTCATCCCCTCGATCAGACACTCCATCTCGTCCTCTCTCTGCACATCCACTGCAAGTTCGCCCTCGAACAGCTTGCCAAACCTGTGTGCGCCGCCACCAGTCGCTGAGATCTTAACGCCGCGGCGCATCTCCTCGATAGAGACACCATTCGCAGCAGCAGAGCGAGTTATGAGCTCCGATATGAAGGCGATGAGCGCGGAAATGTTAGATGTTTCGAACCGCTCAAAGTTAATGGAACCGCCGGGGATGTGACGGACTTCGGTCGTGCGTTTCAGGATGCTAGAGTGCAAAAGGTCTGTGTCAAGAGAATCTAGGGTGTTGGGGAAATGGTGACCATGGTCATTGCTGTGTCCATTTCCGTTATAATGGCATTCGAGGACACGGGGTGTAAGGGTTCCGTTCCGTGTTTGCGAAGAGCTGGAGGGAATAGGACAAGTAACATTTGGTGGAGACGTAGATGGGGAACCAGCACTGGGCGTCGATAAGCTGTCACTGGCCTGCGCGGATGGGGATGGAGAAGACTGAGGAGAACGAGTGAAGTAAACGACCTTCGCTAGTGATCCGCCGATCTGCAACGACCCTGATATCAATAACCAGGATAACAAATGGACTAGCGCTTACGTCTATCGCAATATGTGAAACTGGCTCGATATAATTTGGAAGGTATATTCCCCGACTGTCTCGAGTCTAAGATGTGAGGAGTCAAGGTGATGCATAGCTTCAAGGGATAACTATGCATACCTCGGGTGACTCCTCTGCGAGTATCACTGCTCCTCTAGTATTAACACGGATGGCCTTGGGCGTGGGCAACGAAGGCGGTGGGAGAGGGGCATGCATCGCGAGTCTGGAGATGGTACTTTGTTGCAGTCAGAACAAAGTTGAGTTATATAAAGTTGAAACGAGCTCACAACTATATGACAAAAATTATGTGTGACTTAAAAGCACTGCCAGTGGAAAGTGGTACGACAGCCGCGGAATCGTACGAACACTCCCTGAGCAATTTGAATCATGTAAACGTTCAAAACCCATGCCGCATCCGTCGTCTTGAGACTTCCAATATTTAGATTCGGGGACAGCCCTGACCGGAACATGGAACTACTCCTTATGGCTCATCAACAATGTCTAATCTCTCAGTCGACGTGTGAACATAACAGAATCGTATCCATTACTGACTATCTGATACCATGCGATACAAGTTCGTGTAGCGCTAGCCTCCGACGACAGATACAACCAAGGCGCATGCATTCTCCTGCTCTGCCCGCACCCCAAGTTCAAGCGTAACACCCTGACCTCGTGAGAAAGTCATTCTGCACCTGACAAGCACCTTGCCTCCTCCCCCAGTCACTAAACCGGAAAGTTGCAGCGTGTGTACAGATGGCGAATTGGGTGTCTCTGTGCCACCCAAAGGCTCCATGTTGAGCAGCTCAATGATAGAGTCACAGGCAGCTGTAAATGTGGATGGAGTGGGTGCATCAGCCGTGGAAAAATCGCGGACAAGTACAGAAGGAGTGAAACGGACCTTTGATACTTTCCATGGCACCAAGTGAGAACGTTTCCGTAGCAGTCGCACCAGACCGTAGACGGTCCCACTCGGATGAAAAAGAGGCATAACTGGGAATAATATAGTCCCCACCGGCTGAAAGTTCGACCTCCTCTAATTGGTATTCGTCCTCGTAACCCTCTTCTTCCGGCCGACCCGTCGACGGATCCAGTTCTTTAGAAATGAACTTCAGGATACACTGGAAGGAGGTGGTGGTATACTCCCGGGGATTGTCTCGCTTGAAAGAAACGTAGACGATTCCAGGTGAATTGGCGCAACTCAGAGAGTCAATTTGGAAGACAACGTCTTCTGTCAAACCAGAATCGGCCTGTGGTTGCATTACTACAACCACTTGCTCCAGCACAGTATCTGGAAGAGTATTTGATACATTGAACTAGGAACTGAATAAGATACAACGTCATAAAGTACGGTGCAGTTTACTGACCTGGAACACGATATGCTCTCTGAATATGTGCTTGACACACGTAACTTGATACTCGGTTTCGGATTCCGTGAGCTGTACAGGCTTTACGCTGCTACTGAGGACGGTTCCGTACTCTGCAAAGTGTGGTATATCTGCAAGTTGCTGCACATATGCAGATTGCGTTTCTGCAGCGGTTGGAGGTGGCGGAGATGTCGAAGCTCTCGTCGCGGGCGCAGCAATGGTATCTAGAGTGCTTGGACCTGAAAACGCGTCAGAATTTAGAATAGGGGAAATATGAATGCTGACGAGTTGACTCAGCAGCAAGTTGAGCTCGACTGATCTTTGGTATCGACGAGGCATCGAATGGCTGTGCACTGGCATCAACATCATTGACATACGCAACGAGTTTGGATTCGAGCGCAGCAAGTGAGAATACAGATTCTGTACAAATCATGAGACACTATAGAAATCGTCAGAAAACCAACCTACCTTCTTTCACATAAGTATCCGCAAGGGACGCCTCCTTCATGACTTTCAGGTACATTGCGGCGCGATCACGAACCTCATCATCGACGTCGTCCAAACACCTGAGAACTCGTCTCAGTCGCTTTTCCCACGCGTAGAAGAAGTCACCGACCTGTTTAGCAGAACGCCAATGCTTCTTCGTAAACCGTCGTCCACCGCATTCACGCCAAACTTTGCCAAACTTGTAACGGCTGCTGCTCGTACAGTGGCATTTTCAAGTACGACACGGTTGTAGATGAACCGGATGTACTTGGTCGGTTGAGGAGCTTTGGGACCTTCGAGGCCGAGGAGGTGCAATATCCGCACGGACAACTTGGTGAATTCGCAGTCTTCGATGAATTCGCACAGATGCGAGAGCGCCTGTTCTTTGCAGTCCGAGATGAATTTGATCATGTCAAACATAGCCTCCACAACAGCGCGTTTAAAGTCATATCCGCCCTCATCACGGAGGACTCCCGAAAGAAAAGCGAGCATAGAAACGTGCTTCGTGGGGAACTTGATGCATAGCGAGCGAATGGCATCGACGATGATGACTTTGAATTCATCGCTGATCTCTGACATGAATCCAGTGATCTGCTTCATGAGGCGGTCAACGGAAGCCTCATTTCCGGTCTATGGAATAATTAGTAAGTGTAGAATTGTTTCGAGTCCATCCCTACCTTAAGTAGGGTAGTAATGGCGTATGTTGCTACACTCCTATTCTGGTCAGTGATAAGATTCTCAAGATCAACGTTACACGACGCCACAGCAGCAGGATGGGTCAAAGCAAGAGTAGCCAGTGTTCGGGTTGCAGAAAATTTCAAAACAGGTTTGGGAGAAGATAGGAAGAGCTGGAGCACTGTAAACAGGTCAAATAAAAATAATCAAAGTTCGATTGCCACAAACCCGCTATTGGTTTAGTGAGTTGTGAAGCATTGACATTCTTCATCTCGCAAATAGCACGTGCTGCCTCAAAATTGACCATGTCACTCTTGTGACGTAGCCACCCTTCCAAAAGATCGAGAATCTGTCTTTGAACACTAGAACTAAAATGAGAAGTTGATTTCATAACGTGTCTAAAGACGTACTTTGGATCTTCCTCCATCACTTTCGCAGCATACCGAATGAGCATGCAAAGAGCCATGGAATTTTTAAGTGTTGTGCCTGCACCAGACTTGCCCCCACCAAGCTGCTGTATCATTTTAGTGACAGCCATCCTATCCTGCTGGCGAATCAAGTACAGAAGACCGAGCGCATGATATTGGGTGATATAGCTTGTTGAAGGGATAGGTTGGTAACCGCTGTTGGAGTTTCCGGACGAGCCAAAATTGAGATAACCACCACCTGATGAACCGGGGAAGAAGGATGATGAAGATTTTGCGCTGACGGCTTCCTGAGCCTCGTTTACCCAACGCTTGACTACGTCCTTCGCGAGAGGGAATAGATGATATGAGGACACGAGTGCTGCAGATGAGATAGAAGGTGTTCGGTCCACAATCGCGGCTTTGAAGAAACGCTCTACACCTTGAGCCATAGAAGGCTATACAGCCGTGAGCGCATGGGACTCCATAATCTGGACAGACGCACGTCAATGATTCGGCAAAGTGCACGAATCGCATTTGGTCGGTAAATGACCTCGGAGTTTGGTTGCATGTCCTTCATAATACTACTTGTGACCATGATAACATCTTCAGCGGTAGTTGCGAGTTCCTTGATGGCCAGATACACCATCTGTCTCAAGGCGCTCTTCACAAGACATGAGCTGGTCACTGCATAACAATGGGAAGTAAATAGGAACATACATCCTTGTGTTGGAAGAGCTTTGTTGTTCCGAAGAACAACGTTGTGGCCTCCTGTGCACTGAAAGTCTCCCCAATGTAAAGCAGATAGACAATGCGAGTGAGGAGAGCCCTGCATTTCCTCGGGCTAATTGGAGAATCGTTGAAAACACGAGCCTCTTGAATAATCGTTGTCTTGTTATTATAGTAAGAACTAAGGCCGCTCTCATCCTCCTTTTTCGAGACGTAAGCCATTGCTGACAGCGATCAAAGGGCGAGCTGCAGGTCGGCGATTGCGAAATGTACGACGTGGACTTGGTGGAGCTGAATTATTTGTTTGGTCACTGTTTGGTCAAGCGCCTGAGCTCCCTGGTATATTTCATTCTAGTCACCAATATACATTGTAAGTGAGAATTTACATGTAGGTCTGCCCAAGCTGCTGTGGTAATGATCATCGAGAGAGTGTATTTTCATGGGGATGAAAGTCGACTCGCTCAAACCACTCAATTCGGTCCCTCTCGATTTTTATTAGGCAGACCTAGATATGCCACTTACTAAATTGCGTGGTCTACGGTTATACTAAGGACTGGTGAGATCGGCGGTGCGGTTGATGGGGTATACATGACCCGTACTTGACACTTAACCCGTACACTTCACTACAAGCAAATCGAGTCTACGTGACCGGGTGATCATTTCATGCATCTCTCATTTCAAGCACGCGGTGCACGCCCTTCTATGTAGATAAATTTGTGGCCAGTATATTTTTCAATTCTTTACTTTTTAAATATATGGTCCATGGATTTTATTCATATAGTATCCTTCTAGATATCATCATGGGATGGTATCCGCCATACATTCAAACTAGTCACCGGTGATAGCGGTTATCAAAACACATCGCGGAGATAATGCAGTTGAGTCATCGTTGACGGTTATTTTGACAGCAATTAGGGCAGGGTCGCTATGTGCTGTAACCCTCGAGATTAAGTACTTGGCTAGTAAGTATACGTACATATACTTTGAGTTTGAACATGCGCCACTCGACTGGTCCGTGCATGTGTGCACGGTGGAATAAGCCAGCCCTCTCCGAGTCAGGGTTTCCCCACTAAGATTCGATGACCCTACGACTCATTATGTTGTTGGAGTTTAGAGAAAATGATTGATGATCTCCTTGGTAAAATGCAGTGCTGTTAGCGCATCACGCCGATGGACTTGCATCATGATAGCCCGAAGCCTTGTTCAAACAAGCTTTCATTGTTCAATAAATAATGACATTGGTGAGTGTGCACATTCTAGAAAACACCATTTTTTGTATTCTTGGAAGGGGTTATCATTCTGACGAAAGCTTGCCGTGGGTAGACTGTACGCTAAAATTGTCTCGTAGTCTCTCATGCAGTCTACATAGTTCACAAGTGAACGGTGACCGTCGCTATGTCCTTTGACGGAACTCTTGTCTCCCTGGCTAGACCCTGGCACCCGCAGTAGAAATATCGTGGGGAGAGGAGGTAGTGCGTGATCTCCCCTCGGAAAATTTCTGACTGAACAGCCCTGTCAATTCGCGATCAGCGACAATGCTGAAATAGCTCAAACAAGCTGTCAATTCGATGATGTGCAACAGCGCTCATGATGAAGGCACTGATGCCAGGTTTGTTGGAAGCGAGATAACATTTCACACCCGCAAAAATGCCACTGTTGAAGTTGTTGGCCCGAGTCAATCCTCAACACCTATCAAGCAAAATCGAAAAAGCGCAGTAGCCTACAAGTGACTGGTCACTATATTACGCAACTGTCAATGGCGACTTCGTGGAATATAACTTTGAATGATACCAGCCCGGTATTCACGTATTATCCTTATTGTGGGCTGTTTCATCGCGTTTCATTTATGATTGACTGACTTGACTTAATTTACAGATGATGGTTTCGGAACGGGAAATGGTTGGCAAATCTGGTATTCGCAGACTGGTTATAATACGGTCCCTGCGAATCCAGGAGTTGGCACTTCAGCACACATCACCTCGCTGCCAGGTGCTAATGTTACCTTATCATTTTATGGTACGATCAACGATCGTATGAATGGCCCCTTTGCGATGCTGAACTAGCTTCTGCCGATAAAGGCACGGGGATAGAACTTTATGGAATGGCAAATTGCACGTTCGATGTCACAGTGGACGGAATCTTCTCCTCATCCCTCAGCTCCACCAACAATGTCCTATTCTCCGACCAAACACTATCAGAAGGAACCCACTCGCTCACCCTCACTGCCCACCCATCTTCAGGGCAGCAACTTGCACTCGAGAATGCTGTAATTTATATTGAGTACGTCAATGGTCAACGCAATCTGTTTCGGTAGCGTCTGAACTTTCCATCAGTCAAGCAGTCCCCCAAATAGCATCATATAGTAATACCAACACCACGTTCCTAAACTATACTGGGAACTGGTCTGTTGGCACAGATGCACATATCCCTGGAGGCACCTTCCATTTTACAGAAACCACTAGTTCAAGTGTGTCCACCACATTCCGGGGGTCATCGGCGGTGGTCGTACAAGGTATTGTAAACTGGGGTAATTGGCAATACACAGTGGTGCGTGTTATCCGTTCCAGTCCAAATCCAGGGAGCTCACTTGTGAACTTATTAGTCTTTAAATGGTACCCAGTCTGTGCTTAATGCAAGTAGCTTCTGGTTTATTCCGGACACTACCTTGTTCTATGAAGGTGGACTAGATCCAACACAGATTTATGTTTTAAATATTGCCGACACGAGTGAAGATGGCAATAAACTTGCAATAAACTCCGTGAAACTTTATCAGTCCCAGCCGACCACACTGTAAGTCCACCGATCAAAAAGTTTAAGATCCGGTACTGAAGCGGCCTCCTCGATAAGGTCATCATCATCGAAGCCCTCGAACACGGGTAAAATAGTTGGCACAATTGCAGGAGCAGTCGTCTTGCTTGCCTTAGTCGTCGGTTTCCTCTTCTGGCGACGCTCACGACGCCTCAAAACAGTAATGTCAAAACGAACTTTTGACTTACTAGCAAACGAAATCACTCCCGGTGAGGCTCGTGCTATGCACTTCCCCGCACTCGCCGCGCCATACACTATTTCCAGCGCTACTGCCAAAAATCGTCCAGAAAAATTCCCATTGACACCTATCGGCGGAAGCATTGATGATTCGCAGCGTGAAAGAGCAATTACACATGGTCCTGGGTCCTCCATAAGCTCTCTGGGTCCATACAGCGAACCCAGAAATAATACGAGTGGTTCTCTGTCCTCCCCTAGTGCGCGTGGTCGGCGCCCTTTGCCACCTCCACCTTCTTCTCCTGCACTTTCTTCTCCTGCACCTTCTCTACAGGAGGTACAATATTCTCCGAGGCCATCAAGGCTGGACCAGCCTGTACAGATACCAGACTCAGAAGTGGATAGAATACTAGAAATTATAGCTTCTCGTATAGACATGCCCGAAAGAAATCTCTCTTCTCCTCCACCGCAGTACCGAAGCTGACTCGGTTAGTCTCATTGTTCACATATGCAGGGACATGGATACCAAGAACATATCTCTTTTTTTCAAGATGCTTAGATTAGAACTAGTCTGTAATCATCTGCATCAAATTTATCTCGTATCGTGATGCCGTGAAGAAAACGTGCAGGTATCGAACGGTAATGAGAATGAAGAAGTGAATAAATAACCCATGATACAGTGTTCTAATGTGATGCCCGCGCGAGTCCAAACATGCCAGAGTGGTAAGTAAAACAGATGAATAAATATATCAAAGTGCACCGGAATCAATGTTTCTTGCGGGCATAGACGTTTTGTATACACACGTAAACAGGCGTGATGGCCTCATCCAATTCCGCCACTGCGTTACTTTCCAGTTGATCTACAAAATCCTCCGATAACCCACTGCCGAGGAGTAAAGGACGACCGGATCTCATGAATTCCTGCAAGCGTAATTAATATGCGAAGGCTTCACGTTATACTTAATCGGCTTACTTTGACGTCATCTCGCATAGTCGTTCCAATATCTTTCCACCAGAGACTATTGGGGTCGTTGCCTTTCAGCCATGGCGACAATGGTATCCAGAATTCGCGGTACACGGGATCCTCGAATGCCGCGTGATCACACACCCATTGATGCATGTGCAAGGAAGCATCTGCATCACCACCACGTTGACGAACGGCTCTGTTCGCATAAGACATCCATAGAGGAGTCCACGGGGGTTCAAAGGTGCCCGCTGGCGGACAAATAGGTTTTTTATCGATGCCAGTAAAGTAGAATGGGAATTCAGTGATGTCTATTAGACCACCTGGTCGGAGGACATGGGCGATATGGTTAATGAGCCCATGGTAATCCCGGATCTAGTACAGAAAAAATGAAGGCGAGTAACGTCAGTACTTTAAAAAAAAAATGCTCGTATTGAACATACTGACTCCGGAAGAAATTAATTGAACATGGACAACATTGAAATCACCATAAAAGTGCTCCAGTCCGAGATTAATGTCGTCAACTTCGCTTCTAAATCAAGCAAGGAATCTAGCTAAGAAAGGTAGCGCCGGATAATCGCAGCTATCTTTCTCACCTGCAGTTTGGTGGCATGGATCTGCCAAGGAGTAGCTCGCTCAGGAAAGGTTAAATGAACAGGGGTTAACACGAGCACATACGTTGACTGCATGGGAACGAGATCTACAGCTACCGCAATTGAGTTTGGGAATTCTCTCGCAATGTCCATTATCCTGCACACGTGAACATAGTTAGAATCTCGAAAAAAGAATCTCACCAGCTGCCACTGCCACAACCTAGGTCGAGGACGGCTTTAACCTCAAACCCATCATCTGCCATGATTTCAGGCATTGGTGGTGGAAATTTGCCAATTGCTTTGCAAAACATATCATGCTGTCTGTCTGTGCTGAGTGTTAGACCGCAGGTGATGAAAAGGGGTCACTTTAACCACACCCAGGCGATTAAGTTCTTCATCGTCGGCAGGTAACCGATAGACTTCTGAATAATTGTTCAGACCTCGTCCGTATTCCTGTCTATATGCTTGAGCTCGCAAAGAACTTGTTGCGGAGAATACTGATGGGGCGGGGGATTGAGAACGCATAGAGACATCTATGGATGTTTTCGAGCTTGCCTCGCTGGGCGCAAACGCATCGAGGGACATGTCGGTATATCTGTCAGACTGTGACTCATTGTCACTGTCAGCGTCCTCTGAATAACCGCTTTCCATTGCAGGAGGAAAAAAGTGATACGACTGAGACATGATAGAGGTAGACATGGATGAAATGACCACAGGTCAGGCATTATTTATATAATATAATAGGAATGGCAGAAGGATGTCAGACTCATTATAAATTCAGTCATAAACTTCCCGGCGGAGACTCATCATAATTCCTCCGCACTCTGACCCAACCTCCAGCCGTTGCAATCGCGTGAACCGGATTTGAATCCTTCCACTGGCACGTGCCCGAGGACTGTCCGGGGACTACCGGACTTCCCTTTCCCCCCGAGTCAGCCCGAAACAGTCACTATTTCCATCAAACACTTCTCTTTTATCATTGGCTTCTCAGTTTGACATCGTTTCAGGCCCTCTAATCTGTAGCACTGTCATGAAATGCTTGCCTCGTTTACCAATAAATCATTTTATCTAGCAATGAAAATTTTTAAGAGGCACAGTTTAATGTTTGTGAACCGGAGGCCCCTAAATTAGGTCCTGTGCTCTGAGGTGTTACCTTGAATCCGCCGCACTCTGGAGACAATCACTTTCAGTCAGTCGGCGGATCACTTCAGTATACAAGAATAATTTTGTGGTCTCCCGTTTTTTGATATCCGCGAATCTGATATGCCACTAGTAGTAGTACTATACCGCCGATCGCATTGTTTGCGCTGGAGCTTCCAGACAGAGGTGTTTTTTTTCGGTGTCCAGGCCCGTCCTTTTATCTGGTCACGGTGGCTCTCAGGCTGCGGTTCATGTTTCTAACTGAACGTTTCGCCGCCGAGTTGCAATACTTATCATTGGAGCACATGCCTGCAGAATCACTGACAGTCAAAATATGTGATCGTCCGAAAGATCCGCTTGAATAAAATATGCATTATCATGTCTGTCGCCTGTGGCGAGCCGGATATATTGCGACTTAACTAGGAAATAAAAATACGAGAACCTGGTGTCACAATCTTGCGTGCAGTGACTCGACTGACAATTGGATAAGGTTGAGTGCGTCCGTTTTAGTTTTCTTTCGAGCTTGAATTTTGATGTTCAGTGTGGCAGTCTTCAAAACCTGCAAATTGGCGTGAGACCCCCCAAGTATTAGTATGGGTAGTATATACTCGATATATAATTCAAGTCGGGCCTCGCAGTTGATATCAAATCCGCCTAACTTTCCTGCATACTGACAATCAGTTTAACAGGCCGCATCAGTATTTAAATTTTTGATCAGTACAGGGTAATATTATTATGACTAAATACTGTGACGACTCGCCATAAATTTTTTTGACACATGGATGACAACTTGAAGCCCGGTTTAACCTGATTGTAAGTTCATAGTAGTCACGCAGTGGGCGCACCCATGAGAGTGATTGGTCCTTGGTAATCCTCAACACGTTACAAAATGTCCACCCTTCCATGGGATTCGGCGGACATAAGTTATGACACAATGTTGGCGCCCCCACTAGTACAATCAATTCACGCACCTGACTTGGCATAATTAAGCTGATACGTACAACCCGGGGGTAATAGCAATCTCCGGATGCCGCTAAGATTCGTGAAGCGTGATCACATAGCTTCATAAAATGGAGAATCATTGAAGGTTCGGATATACACAGAAGCAGATAAGCCGCGTCACGCAGAGGAGTGTACACTACACCTAGTCAGCGCTTCTTTAATTCCTCAAAGCGTCTTGCCAGAACGGCGAACTCATCCTCAGTTTCCTCTTTCGAGTGCTCCATCTTTCCTCCGGCCGACGTCTTGGGTTTCCCAGTCTCATCTTCAGTTGGAGGAATATCCGGTAACTTATCAGAAATTTCCCTGGAATACAACGGAAGCGATTCCAATGTATCGCCACCTGATGTGTCATCCTTTTGGAAAGGACCGTAAGAGATCACATCCCGATTTCAAATAAAATCAACGAACCAAAACACTCCCTTGTGCCGCAGCAGTGGTTGATGAAGTAGAAGCCCACTTGACGCTATAAGCTTTGGCAATCTCTCCGAGATACCCATCAACCAGCTCCTCGGAGGGTGTTTCTATGACGAGTTTCCTCATTATCTGGCACGCCATAAGCCCGGGTTCAAAATGGCCGCGGGCAACATACTTACACGTTCACTTACACAGCCACTTCGATTTTCCATCGCAGCCACGGAGAAGTCGCGCCCATACTTGTGCATCAGCATGTCGCGTAGAACCAGTAACTCTGAGGCGGAGTGCCAGTGAGCAGTATGATTTACGTGAAGGTATGGATTCACCTTTTACTTCGGTTCTTGGAGCTGCATGTATGATGCTACAGACACCTTCGCTTATTCCGGGATCAGGATCACGAGTACTGCCGGTGCATGAATCAACTTTGGAAAATAAGCCCAACAAACCAATAGAGTTCCATACTTCTGGTCAAGAAGGCCGAAGCGGGCGATGAGCAACTCGCAGTAAAGTTCAAGAAGCTCGTATAACTCGAGGTTTACATCTTCGTTGATGACTGGCATCGCACGAGCACACCCAGTAATTGAACAACCAAAGTCCTAGCTAGCCTAAAAGAGGAGACCTACCAGCTTCAACTTTGACTCGTGCGCTCTCTATTTTGCCCTTCTCCAGGAGAAGGGCGATGTCCCTGCGAGAACCCTTAGCGTGCGCCTCCTTCTTCTGCTGCGCTATGCGAAGCCGTTGAACGGAGAGTCTAAAGCATGTGAAAACATATTAAGCAGTGGGGGGAGATCATTCAAGCAGTGGATACCGAAGTTGCACCTGTGCAGGCTCAGTTCAGAAAACGCTGAGAGATCATTTACAAACCCTGCACCTTCGCCTTAGCCGCATTCCACGTTGATGGAGGCATTGTGGATTGTAATGACAACACGCAATCGTTCTGCCCTTACACGGTGAACCTATATTTGGCCTATAGTCAGGAGACTAGGCAACGAGGCTCGATACACGACCAAACAAGCAATTCCAGTAGTTGCATATGTCTGTACGGATTTGAGGCGTATCATTAGGTCCGAAGGATACAGGTAGCTGCTTCACTAGGGCGTCGATTATCTCTTAACGCCCATTTGCGCTTGCACCCTGGAACGTATCCATATAATTAATGCTGGCTCGAAAATCCAGAGATCAGTCACTTCAGCTGCGATCATAACGGACACAGCCAAAAGTAAGCACATGGTTACTTTCCATACATGTCCTCAAACTACAACTATTGGCCTATTGACAATTTGACGGTTGTCTCGGCGATGTGACCCTAGGTTCGCATGTGCAGGTGTTGATCATCGGGCCAAAAGTACAACCTGGTATCCTCAAATAAAAGTTTCAGCGCTAAGTGCTGGTGTCACCTGTAAGTAGTGGGAATCCATGTCATGATGGTTGCACTTGATCGTATCCCTCATTCTTTTGAAATCTCATCATTCGCGCAGGGCATCTCCTTCCTTAATGACAATGTGGCATTCCCATTGTCACGGCCCCTCTTAGGCCAATCATACATAGAAAGACTCTCACCCCATGATCTAGGGCTTCTTCTCGAAACCCGCAGCACCAGCAACGATGCTAGCTTCATTTTCGCGACCACAACGGCAACCTCTCCGAGTGTTGATAGACTCCTCACTTTCTCTGGCTCATTATTCGACCTCTCCTGAACCTACTTCTCCCTCATCTGAATCCAGCTTAACGACATCGGATCTGACGCCCAGCACAGGCGACCCGGAGTGGTTCATCTGCAACGTGATATGTATGTTTGACTTCGAGTCAGACGATCCAGATCACCTCTCGTTCACCCGCAATGAGATTCTTACCGTTGTGAAGATGGAGGAATCAGGTTGGTGGGCTGCTATGCGTCCTCAGGGGGACCGTCTCGGATGGATTCCAAGCTCTTTCGTAGAGCGTCTCACAGAAACGGTCGTAGAAGAGCAGGATAAGGAAGATGTCTACACCTGGATCCATAACGGTGAAGAAAACAATGCAAGAAATTCCGAATCAGTCTCTGATTCGGAATACATACAACTCGGGGACGTATTGAATTCTGTATCAGATGTAGCGAAGGTGAGCTGGTAAATGTTCTGTGGTAAGTATATCAACGGTGGCTAATGATCATTCCAGCCCCCGTTGCTACCTGGTAACCAATTGCGTCCTGAGGACTTACGAGGGAGGAGCCAAATTTATGATTCCCTCTTCGGCTTGTCTGATGAGGAATCGTCACCACACGGTTTAATCCGTCCTTCCCCTTCTCCGTACAGCATGTCACAACCCTCGATTTCTCTCCCCAGTCCAGTGTTCGAAGTTCACCACAAACCACTTGGGAAACTGGATGACCTACAATTGTCATGCTTCAGCATTGATTCAGATCGCTACTTTTCATCATCGCCTTATCCCCGCCACCCCCACCGCCTAGCGGTGCTAGTTAATGACCAAGAATCCTTATCGTGCCTTTCTGCTATGATTGACAGGGAGCATTCACCTGATTTCCATGCCCTTGACAGTCCACATGTGAAAGAGACGTTTGACGCATTCAACAGGAGGTGCACGGGAAGTTGAGACCCATCGGCCCCTACCTTCCTCATCACCGCTTTATTCACAGCTAGATCCTGTATTTTTAGCCTGGACCGTAATTGTAGCATATACCATATTTCACAGCCAGGCTGCATTCAATGATAGGTTATAATAGAATCACCATCCCAGGTTGATCCCATCCTGCAACTTCTGGTTGATCTTGATGACAGATATGTATCCTAGAAAGTTAACGTTCAGCGCTCAGCGCTCAGCATTGAAGTAGGTCATGATTACGGCTAATAAGGGCGGGGACAGACTAAGTCAGATAAAGGTAAAGTGGAGTTCCATGTGTAAGATTGTACATAAAATCTAGCAATTGCAAGTTTCGCCACCCTGAGCTGCTGGCTGCCTGTTAAGGTCTACACTCTGCCGCGTGGTACCAGATGCTGCGACACGAGCACCACGGGCTGAGGGAGGTGCGGTCAATGGAAGCTTCTTGGCTGTGCATCCAATCAAGTTAAAACGTAACGATACGACCAAGACTGGACGCACCAATAGCATTGAAGATAGCGTTTACATGCTCTCCTGTCTTTGCGCTTGTTTCGCTCCATAGAAGACCTTCTTCATCAGCATATTTACTGGCTTCTTCCTCTGTTACTTGTCTGCGTGCGGAGAGATCCAATTTGTTGCCGCAAAGAGCTATTACTATCGATGGGTCTGCTTGGCGTTGCAGTTCACGAATCCATGTCTTTGCCTTCTCCAAAGAGGCAGCTTGGGTGATGTCATACACAACAACTGCACAATTTGCGTTGCGGTAGTACATTGGCGCCTAAGATCTTCTAAATCAAATATAAGCCCACAAAGAGGATGAAACATACAAGGGACTAGAAGGCACGCCGTATCGTTAACTCGCGTGATACGTGATATATGCAAATTTGGGGACATACTTTGTATCGCTCTTGACCCGCTGTATCCCTAATCCATATTTTAGTATGCGTAAACACCAGAATTTTATACGACTTACCATATTTCAAACTTGACAGTCGTCTGGTCCTCTAAGGTAACTGTTTGTGTCAAGAACGCGGCTGTGTGGCCAGGAGCTCAGTGGAAGGAAATACGTTTTTAAATGATACATACCACCAATAGTACTTTCCCGGTAGTCGTCAAACTGGTCTTTCACGAACCTTAAGACTAAGCTGTCGCGGGTGAGCTGGAGACTTACGCACGAGATAATAACGAGGCTCTGCATTACCTGGATTTCCCGACGGCCGACTCGCCTTAATAAGTGTTATGGGTTTAGTTTTCATCCACTTGAGGCTGCATTCATTTACCTAGAAGAACAAGCTTGAACTGAAACTGCTTCGACATCGTGAAGGGGTTACACAGAGTAAGTAGCACAAGCGACTTTGCAGTGAATGTCGAGGATCCACATTTGGAGGATATGATTACGTGTACTTTCTCACCCATAGCGGAAAATTTTGTTAGACGTTGACAACGGCTTTGACCTAAACCACCATCATCATCAGACAGCTCTTCTGTTGGTTTTCGCTTTCAGCGTATTCCTTTTGAGTTGACTCGATACTTTCAGAAGTTTATTCAGAGTTATTCTTCAGCAGTTTTTCTCTTCCTTCCACGTACACGTGTTCCACCGGATCTTTAAGCGTTCACATATCAGCTCGCTCACCCTCGACCCCCAGTAAAAAAAAATGAACCGTCATCATCCCTATGGAGGAGTTTACGATAATTCTGCCAACAGAAGGGGCGGCCCACCAGGGCCTGGGCCGGATAGATCTTACCATCACAGAGGTGGGGCGCCTCGTGGAAGAGGATTCGGCCGTGGCCGAGGCGGCCAAGGTGGGCCAGGTGGTCACTTTGGCAATTACGATGGCGGTGTCTCCAACGCATATGATCAGGGGCCGCCTCAAGGCGATATGGGCCTCTACAATAATTACGACTCTGGCTCGCAAGACCCCTTCTACCAGAACGGCAGTGGTAATTATGGTAGTGGAATACCCTCCGCTCAGTTCAATGCGCAAAGCCAGTCAGATGGTTACGCACAGGGCTATGGTAACTATGAAGGTGCGCTTGAAGCTAAGACTGAAAAATGCGCGAATATAGGCAGAACTTTGGTGGCGCAGCTTCGCATGGGATTGTTAGCGACGAAAAATTGATAGGCTCATGTTGCCAACGGCGAAACTTTCATGGAGGCATCTCAGCCATTAAGACGCACTCGCGAGCTTAAGCTATTTTTTTAGCGAGAGCAGTGAAGTCGGAGGAAAAACTACAGACGATGGAATCTGAGATCGCCAGGGAATGTGCTCGTCCGAACATCACAATTGGGAGCTCATATATTTCGGCTGAGTTGGAGTCTTCTCCGCCTCTCCTAATTTGCTGCGCTACGTCTATTTGTTCTGCCTTATCCTCAGCTTGGTTTTCTGGCACGTTGCAAGAACTTGATCTCACTAGTATCCGATTCTTTGTCAGACGGTCCCGACGGCAACTACGATGAAGCTGGATTTGGTATGCGACCTCAGAGACGAACTGTGCGTCGAGAACGGGATGACAAAGTCCACGATTCAATAATTGAAGAGCGAATCCAACGCGAGCGTCCTTGTCGTACTTTGTTTATACGCAACATTAAGGCGAGTCAATGAGTTGAATGCGGCTCCATGTATTCTGGTACGGATTTGATTTACTAATATTGAGCTACTTTTGTAGTATGAGACGAATAGTGAGGACGTTCGTCGTTCGTTCGAAGAGCATGGAGATATCAAGACCTTTTTCGATCTCATTGCAACACGGGGAATGGTTTTTGTGACCTTCGTGAGTTCTAAATGGAACCTACTGCACCACCACTAAGGCTTTGATTCAGTATGATATTCGCGCAGCCGAACGTGCTAGGGATCGTCTGCAGGGTTCTGAGATAAGTGGAAGACCCGTAAGCTTTGACGTAACCCACTGTGATAATCATCAATGGAGTTGTTTTTCCTTAGATCGACGTTCATTATTCTCTTCCACGCGATGACCAAAAGCAAGGGGGCGACCGTGACAAAAATCAGGTTGGTAGTAATATCATGCTCATTGCGCGAATGACGATTGAATTTTGTTCAGCAATTTCAGGGCAACCTAATTGTCACACTTAAGGACTCTGTGCAGACTATCGACGATAATGAAGTCAGACGTAAATTTCAACAGTTCGGAGACGTGAAGTCAGTCATGCCTGTCGGTGATCGTGCTGAGTATGTTGAATATTTCTCCAATCGCCTAAATTACTAACGAGCCTGTACAGTCAACGCTATGTTGAATTCTATGATATCAGGGTCAGTCGTACTATAAGTTGGAATAATGTAATATTTACCGCCCTCAGGCTTGCGACGAAGCATTCGATCGCCTTCGTCACCAAGGATTGCAAGATGGAACCATGGACATCACCTATGCATGGGAGGAGTCTGAGATATCTGGTCCTCCTACTCAGCGGTATGCAGTCTCATATAGTATTCATATTTGTGCTTACATGGCATGCCAGTCGTGAGCAAAGATTTGAAGGTGGCCGAGATTGGGATGACAGTGGGCGCGGATTTCGAGGCCGGGGTCGCGGCAGGGGTCGCGGCGGTGGCGGCGGGCGAGGTCGAGGCTCATTCGATGATTGGGACCGGCGTGATGACTTTGGCAGGGATCGTGACCGGGGGCGCTTTGAAGATGATTACAGGGGTGGTGGGCGCGGTGGCGGCGGTGGCCGGGGGGGCTACGGAGACAGATTTGATTCACGCGGCCCTCTCTCGAGTGGGCTTGGTTCGGGTTCTGGTTCGTATAACGAACCGACGAGCGTCACTGCGTATAACCAGTCCCCACCAGCAATATCTCAGTACAACCAGCCCCCGCCAGCGACCACTCAGTATAATCAGCCCCCACCAGCAGCCGCTCAGTATAACCAGACCCCACCAGTGGCCACTCAGTACCACCAGCCCCCGCCATCAGCCAATCAAACTGTACGTACCTGTCTTTTACCAATGTGGAACACGAATGACAGTTCATCAGGGTACGGGAGATCGGTTGGAGCAGGCTCGCAAAGTTCAACAACTGCTTGCAGCGCTTAAACAACCCCAGAACGGTACTGCGGCACCTCCCACGATGCAACAGGGACCGCCAACATCAGTACCTCCCCCGAGCTCGCTTGGAATGCCCCCTCCACCCCCACATCAAAACCCATACTATACACCGCCCCCTGTTCAGCAACCCGCGGTGCCCTATCCTCCTCCGCCTGGGCCCAACGCTAACCCCTATACTCAGATGCCTTCTCAGACACCCACTCCTCAGCCAGGGCAAATGCACACTGGAATGCCTGGTTTACCTCCAAATATCCTCGCATTATTACAACAGTCGCAGGGTCAGCAGGGTCAAGGCACTGCCCCCCAACAAATACAATCACAATATGGAATACCTCCCCCACCACCTCAGTCCATGATGTCGCCGCCTCCCATGTCTAGCATGCCACCTGGTGCCCCCCAGCCAGGAACCCCTAACTACCAACAATTAATGGCCATCCTTGTGAGTTCATACGATTCCTAACGTGTACTCATGCTGACTACTTGGCATCAAGGCTTCGCAGAAAAGGTCCTAACTTATGCAAACGATGACTTCTTGAACTATATTGCTTGTCTGTTCTTGTGCTTACGCTACTATTTTCTGCGTCATTTATTTCTTTCAGGTCGATTTTTCCTTGTTGCATTTGTCGTATAGATACGTGTTATGTTGTGTACATGCAGACTATCGTTCCTCTGTACTCAGCGGTGCTGGCGACGAACCGAGCACCGCAGATGGGTATACGTATTCGTTCCTGAGCTCTATGATGTTCCTGGTTCCTGGGTATGACACTCCAAAGTAGTGTATTCAAGTGCAAACTGAGCGCTACTCCTCAACCGCTGGGTAAACTCAGGTATTAATATGTCAAAGGCTCGTACTGATATCCTGAATGCAGGTCTGGGCCATCGATTATCACACACGCTGACTTGCCATACGCATTACGCATTCACAGCCTTTGAGGTACGCCACCATGGATCGCAGTGTTATTTTTGCAACTCACCGATTTTCAGAGCAATCGTCCATGCAATGACATCCTACTAGGGTGCCGTTTGCAGTGGAGACTCGTTGCAACCACAAGATAGTCAGCGCCCGGTAAGTAGAATGCAGTACAAATGGACTGAGAGTTGCCGATTTGAATGACCGTTAGTACTCAGACGCATTCCTTTCAGTTGCACTCATGGAACGTGGTCAGCTACTTTGCGGAGGACGCAATTGGATCCATATCACGAGGGTGCCAACCTGATGAAGCTAGACAAATACATCCCGCCACCGATGCATGTAGTCACTGACTCACTGCCGCAGTGTTGGAAGTGAGTTACATAATTTGAAGCACATCTCTTAGGTACTTACCAACATTTCCTGATTCCCACTGCCGTAAACTCTCTGTATTATTTGCCGTTACCTAGTATGTTCACTGTTTACAACATACGAGAGGCTGACGGGAACCTAAGGTCACTTCGCCATCTTCGATTGCTTTTTGCTGTCGAAGCATACACTGCCACTGCCATAATGGGCTATCTTTACGTGGAGTCCAGTGACTTTTTTTTTCAGCATATGTTCACAGATGAGTATCTTCATGCAGTAATAGCTATCCGTGTATCATACAGACTCAAGGTCTGTTCCTCTTTGAACGGTGCAGATTTCACACCTGCCTGGAACGGGTTTTTTCCTGTTACTGCACTTGCATTCACTTATGAAAATTTCCTTGGAGGTTCATCTCCACTCGTCTTGGCCAGGTCCTTAACGCGAAATCCCCCTCTTATTGCAGCTTTAACGTTCACTCGTGATAGTTTTTTCCAAGGGTCTCAAGTTGAAATTCTCAACCAATCCGCATATCCAAGCGCGGGGGACCATATTTATCCGAAACTCGTCGATAGCAGTATTTTTTCGATTTAACATCTGGATCTTATTTGTAGTGGTCACAAGACGATGCCTGTTTACTATGGAAAACCAGACCACCGTGCTCTATTTCCAAGGCTTCCACTTCTCAGAACCTTCCTAGTAAGGTAAGTGCTTCCATTGGCCTCCGAGTGCGACCATTGTAATGTGTCATGTAGATTTATTCCCGCTACCATGGGGGAGTGGGTTACATCACTGTGACTTCATTCAAGTATCCGTTGCTTTTCTCTCGACTCTTCTTCGATTGCTCGTTCGCCCTTGGGTTCAAGCTCGCCTTTCGCTGAAATTCCCATGGCTTCAGTGATTCATTGTCGTGCGCTCACTGCCGATGTGGAGTTCGAGATCGCGTATGGTCTCGATTGTGTGTGTTTAGATTCAAGGTGGTGACAGCGTCTCATTGTTCTCGCTTTATTATTTCCTTCTGTGTGTCTAGAAACTTCATGTATATCTAGTGCCAATGCCAATCATATTGAACATGCTGATGATGGTGAATTAGAATTATCTCAGTCTTCGTTCGTTGTCGGGGCAGTTTTGTTGTCTCGTAGATGTTCAGACTCGAACCAAAGTAGCCTGCCCAGTGTGGTTACCACAACAGAATCAAAATCTGTTTCTCTTGGACTGTGTAGGTTTGAAACCTGCCAGCAACCAAGTTTTTTTTCTGTCAGAACACCCCTTGATATCCGCTCAGGGATGGTTTCTTCAGCAGTTTACCATAACTGGTCTTAGCCAGGTGGTTGCCACGCCCACGACAGATTCAAAGTCTGTTCCTCTTTGAATATGCAGGTTCATAACCTGCCCATCACAGCGTCTTTTTATCAGAACACACCTTGACATTCGTTCATGGATGGTTTCCTTAGAGGTTCACCTTAACTAGTCTTCGCCCTGTGCAGATTGTTGTTGCAACATTAATAATTACTGCAGAAGCCATTGCACGGTTTATGCTTCGCAGGCACAAATTAGTACTATGTTTTTCCATCGTCTGTTTTCTTCATTGTTTCAAACAGTCGCGAGTCAGTGTCAAGGTGTTCGGAGGTCGATAGAAACCGTATAACGCGGTGGTCTGGCTTTCCATAGTCTACATCAGGAAATCTTTAAGCCTTGTGAGGACAATTGTCAACATAGTATGTATCTATGTGCAGTCGGAAATTGGAACTGTACAATGTGTATCGCTACGACATGATAAATTCTACACCAACCCACAGGATGAGTCTTGTCTAATTGACGTAGGGAAGCGTGCGTAACTGCTAGTATACAGAATACACATGAGGCCGGAAGCTTTGAGGTGCACAACTAGATATGTACAGAAACATATCTCACCATGCACACACGATGAACGAAGTACATACATGGTTTGTGACTGAGCTCAACTATCTTGCCCCATGCCTAGAGTTACGAGCACGTAGACATTAGCTGCCAAAATCACCAACCATATCAACCACCCGAGCGACGTCATGATCTTCCCGCTGCTGAAGTCCACGAAGTCCTGAGTCTGTGTTATTTCTGGGTCATTATCCTTTGATGTGATAGCAGGCAGGGAGTGAACCTCCACGCCAGGACTGATGTCTGTGTGTTCTAGAGCCGGTTTTCGCACTCGCATGATGCGCGACGATGAGGTGAGGCATATCAACGGGAATATAATGAATGGGAGGATTATCGACAAGACGACCTGACTTGCAACAAGTAAGAAGTTGATGCCATTTGGTCCAACAACGATGGCAACGGTCATGGAAGGTATCAGTCCTAGCAGGCGCGTTAGAAGGCGCCGTACAACAGGCTGTCATATCAGTGAGTGATGATTCTCATCGGAACAAAGGATCAAGTTCACCGAAACTTTCCAATTCAGGAATCCCTCTGAGACACTTTGCCCTGCTACAGTGGCCACAAGAGAAGCGCTTTGGCCCGATGCAAGTAAAGCAAGCGCAAAGAGTAACGCGGGAGCTATTTCCAAGCATTTGAAAAGTTTATAGGACCCCAAGGATGTCACGTACCTCGACCAATCGTGTTATTTATAAGGGTGTGGGCATCGAATAAGCTAGCTGGAGATTCAGATCCATACGCTCCTGATTCGTAATAGAAGACGGCACTGGCGAGGATTAGTATACTTCGAAGGAATTGTTAGCTTCGATGGTAACAAGAAGTGCTAGAAGCTTACAGGGCATTGATGATGACAGCAAAGCCGAGTAAACTGGATACCATATCCACCATGCCGTGGTACAGATGGGATTGCACGAACTCTAAGGAATTATTCTCTCTATTTTTATGAGACTTAGGACGAGTATTCAATGCTTCTAACTCTGCGCGGGATACTACAAACAAGGACCGGAATTTTTGCCAGATTGCTCGACCTAGGTATTGTAAACGCTCGCGCCTTGATGTGACTCCTGTTGGTTCTAGTTCTCGAGCTTTGTCGGAAAGCGAGGAAACTGGGGAAATGGATTCTTTGGATAGCCTATCTTGGGTTGCAAGATGTGAACCCAAGAACAGACTATGGGGCATAACAGTAGCGCCCAGGATTCCAACGGCTGTGATAAAGCTACATTAACTCTCATTCACATTCTCACATTTTATAACGTACATGTATAGAGAGCGCCGCTGGCAAAAATTTCCTGAGAAGGAACGAACCCATCGAAGGCTTGACCCCAGGCAACACTGATCTTCGCGATAATCACTGCCATGCAAATGAGCACGGCAAGCACCTGGACTCGACTCATTGAACTAAATGAGGTACACAAGTTTTAAGGGCTTACAAGTGCAGCGATGATCCACTCAAATACTTTCGCTGGCCTACTATGGAGAGGGTTGCCGAGGGCAAGTATTAATAAAACATCGGCACCTGTTACCAGAACACCGCCCCAGAGTGGAAGCGTTGGAAAGAGAAGATTAAGTGCTATTGCGGAGCCAAGCATCTCAGCAAGATCGGTGCAGACGATAGCCAGTTCGGAGAGCACGTAAAGTGGGTAAAGGACTGCCCATCGCCAAAGTTTTTTATGACGTGGTCGATCGTGGAAGAGAATACGGCAATGGGATGCGAGGTCTAAAAATGGCGAGTCAACAAACATGTTTTCCAGGAAAGCCAACAGGGAGCAAGATTTACCAACGCCAGTGACCACCCCAAGGCGACAGGCAAGAACCTATGAAAATTGCGATAAACCGTAAGTCACTCGGATTGTCGCTACTTGAAACATCCTACTCACTTGAAGAAACGCAGCGAACAAGCCTGACAAAAGTACGATGAAGAGAAGTTTATACCCGTATTGAGATCCTGCCTGAAGATCGACTCCCCAGTTCCCACTTTGATCCGGCTTCAAAGTGAGATCGTGCCAGTGACCATCTCAGACGGGGACTTACGGATCAAAGTATGCGACCGAACACACGATCCCTACGCCTGTGTGTTTATGTGCGTGATGAAATACTTTCCAACCTGCATGATGCAGACGATCTATCCAGTGCTTTTTGCTAGTAGTCGCGGATCTGTCAGCAAGTTGAAGATCAGGGTCAGCCTGATTCGGAGAAGTAGACATCGAGAGAATGTAAGACTGCAAGGTCTTTTGGCACAAGATGGTCGAGTCTTTCTAGACGTGTGGTAGTTACAGAAAGCTGTGGAATAAGAGCGATTATTATGTAGGACAGGGTCACGGTAATATATCATGTCATGACAGTCACAGCGTGTCAAAAATATTGATCACACTGGCAGTCTGGTTCAATGAATTCGAATTCCAAGAGTTAGCATTGGCTCTCGGAAAGTGTGTACCGTAGCGATCAACATCCTCGAGGATTTATTCATAGACCAATAACTGCATGCGACTGTACACGTGTAATATACTGTATAAAAACTCCTGTCTGACTGCTGACTCTTCTATTTTCTGACTCCAATCTCCCAACTCCTGACTCCTAACTCACAACTCATGACTCCTGTCTCCCAACTCCCAATTGCTGACTTCTATCTTCTGACTCAAATCTCCCAACTCACAACTCCTGAATCCCAACTCACAACTCCTGCCTCCCATCTCCCAACTCCTGACTCCCAACTCACAACTCCTGCCTCCCAATTCCCAATTCCCAATTCCTGACTCCCCTGACTCCTGTCTCCCAACTATATAGGAGATAGGAGACAGGAAATGGGAAGAACAGGAAATGAAAAATGGGGAAAACATGAAACAGGAAATGTGGAGAGTGGGGAACAGGAGAATGAGAAATGTGAAGAATGGGAGATGTTGACAGAGGATAGGAGGATGAAAAATGGAAAATGAGAGAATATAGGAGATAGGAGACAGGAAATGAGAAATGGGGAGAACATGAATGTTCTCCCCATTTCTCATTTCCTGTTCTTCCCAATTCCCATCTCCTGTCTCCTATATTCTCTCATTTTCCACTTTTCATCCTCCTATCCTCCGTCTTCCCATCATCTTGTTCTCCCACTTGTTCTTCCATTCTCCTGTCCTTCCATTGCCCATCTCTCTCCCAGTTACTTTCTCTTCCCCAGTTTTCAGTCTTTTCCCTTTTTTACAACATTTTGTCATTTCCCTTTTTATCTCCTGTAATCTCATATTTATTGTTTTAAAATTATTTACTGCCAGTTACCAATTACTAACTTCGTACATGAAGGGGTAACAGTCTCACATGACAAAACCACGCAAGTTTCCAATAAGCGAGCTAACGCGAGCTGGCGAGACACTTTCACACCCGTTCTCCCTTACTCTATAGATCTACTATAGATAGTAATGTGACGGCCAGGCGATAAGTCGATAGCCATATCATGGGTAAAAGACAAACTCCGAGATACTACGAACAGGGTCAGCCTAAAAATCTGATTCCAAGTCATCCGTCTCAAGAAGGCAACTTGCATAAGCCTGAACACGTTATCGCTCATAAGCACAACTCGAATGAAAGCGTGATTACTGACGTCTAATTCTGCTTGACTGAGAACCCCTGGTTTGGGTCTAGGTTCCTCGGGTATTGTCTTCGATGTTGTTGGCTTCTTTTCCAAGTCACGGATCAGTTGCTCCCAGTTCCGCTCTGGCAGCTCTGGTTTTAGAGCACCATCGTTAGCCAATCGGTCAGCGCATTCGTTGCCCTCGATTCCAACATGACCTCTAACATGCTTGAACACGACTTTTGGTCCTGCCCTTTCCCGGGCATATAGCAATGCCGCCAAGTACCTGATAAGTCCAGCGTTCTTGACGGATTGGCCGTTGGCCGTTCGAAAGCCGTTCGCGCTCCACTTTGGAAACCAAGATTCAAAGCCTGCAACAGGATGAGAGGAATACAACACATAAATCAATGCGTCGTACATTGTATTGAATACTTTGAGTCTGTCTTGATCATGAGCGGACGCTGGGAGAATGGTGCGGTCTCCAACGCCCGAACAATTGCCTGCAAAATGGGCGAGAGTAAGAAAAGTATATTGTCAAACATAGAGTACAGCTTACAATAAGTTCCGCCCTATTATTTGTTTGATCTCCAGGACATCGCTCAGCGATATTTCTGAAGTAGTGATAAATGTCATGTGTTATCGTTCAGATGATATTTCTCGCCTGGGATCGTTCCAACCCCACCACACACCCACACCCGCAACTGAACCAAACTGTCCATTTCCTTTACAAGCACCGTCAGAATAGACAACATCATACCCAGATTCTTCTTCTTTGACACTCGCAATAACAGCAGCCGAAGGGCGGAATGACGAGGATGTTGCCGCCACGCTCCGTGGCGGACTTATAGCAGCAGGCGTTACCGCAGCTGATGACAATCTTGAAGGAGGCGGACTGAGATGCGATTCTGAAGTCATAAATGCAAGAGCTTCCGTCTCGGTGGTGAGCTTCTTGTAGACAGCACCATGGAAGTTTTTCACTTGAGCCTCACATTCTTCCCTTCAAGAAGGAAGATGAGTATAAGATGGGTGGGCATGCTGTATGATTTACTAACCATGTCGGGTAGATCCCCGGTGCACGTCCTTTGCGCACGGCATAATATGCTGTTTTCTGAGCTTTAGGCATACTATTGGTTTGGGCGTCGTTGCAAGGCTGAGAACCAGTAGTATTGAAGGGTCTCGATCTTGTAAACAGGATGGCTCTTATCGAAGACGGTCCAACTCCGCACGATGAATTCACGATAACGCACGCTCTGAATGGAAAGAGCTTGGCCAGGATTGGTGAATTGATTGAACCCACATATTGGCGCAACTCGTCGGACGAGACGTGGCTTGGAAGCAGTGTTGCACCTAGGCTAGGGTTAGGGTTTGTTGCTCCTTTGGAACTTCCGATTTTAATTGGGTTAGCGACCGGCTCGCTTGCACTTTTCCTTCTGTGACGAGATACCTGATTAAGAATACATTGCTAGTATAGTTACTGGGTACCATCCAGAATATTCTCTCAATCACTGAATTTCAACTCATTCTTCATCTCCAGAATCCAAATTGACTCGGGTACACTCCTCTGCTCTTTGTAAGTAGATACATCATGACAGACATCTTGGACCTCATGTATATTACCTCGCACAATGTTTAACCACACAACTCTGGCGACATCGCCTGCATTTGATGTGATTCCTACAATCTCGCAGCACTTGGTAGCGGCCAATGGATGTTCCCGAAGAACGTGTACCCACGGGCATGTCCATAATGAGATTTACGTTTGATGAAACCCTCCTGTAGGTGAGACAAAGAGATCTAGTCCAAGCTGATTGACCCAGTGGGTCACTTGAAGTTGCGAAATGTTAATCACTGTTTTCACGCCGTCCTGGAGAAACAACCGACATTGAATAAGTCACAACTCATTAAGGAAATAAAACCCCACCAACCTTTTCAGATGAGGTACGATCTTTCTAACCGACAAAACCCTCCGCTTCGGGAGCCGGGGATAGCTAACGAACGATGATAATCCGTGTCAAAAATCACAGTAACCCACGACCCGCAGGATAAAATATGAATTTGAAAGAGGAAGCCTCTAAGCTGTCGGGTAGATCAATACTCTGGCGGCCCATGGATCGCCTAATTCAAATAAGGAGCGCGAATATCAATGCAGCAACTATTGCTCAGGATCCGAGAACTTAAAGGATGACGTACCCGTTAGAAGCTTACAATTATGGCGGTAAAGCCTAGCAGACTGCTGACTCCATGCCGTGGTACAAATGGAATTGCACGAACTATTTTCTCCACATTTGGGAGACTTCGGCCGCACAGGTTTAGAGCCTAACCAGACATACTATGAACGAGGATTGGCGATTTCGCCGAAATGCTTATCCAAAGCGTAGGCACTCACGCACTGATGCTATCCCCATGATTCTCGGAAGCGGAGGGACGGGGGGCCGTGCAAATGATTTTTTGGATGGCCTATCTTAGTTTGCGAGATATGGATCCAAGAATAGACTGCGGGACATGTTGATAGCGCCAGGATTTCTCTCAAGAACTGAAGAGGTTCGAACTAGGAACGGGACAGGGACCAGGTAGCGTAATGGTCAGGAAAATGTACGTAGAACCATGAATAAGAGAGCTCACCTCTCATCTTGTATCAAAAGACTGAGTGAGATTATTCGACGGAGGGAGGTATTAATCCACTGATTGAGATGGAGAATTAAAGGTAAACGTGTACGGGGCGTGTAATTGCATATGGATGAATACGTACGAAAGATTTCCAATGGCTGAACAAGTTTATGTCAGCGCCTATCCGTAACCTTGCATTGCGCCACATATAGCCCATATATTTATATAAAGCGCGCCATTGACAAAGTTAGTGCTTGAGGCCTAGGCTTGAGAAGGAATGAATCCATCGAAGGCCTGACCCCAGACGATACCGATCTTCGCGATTCATGATTATAATGCAAATGAGTATAGCAAACACCTAGATATGTCCCATCGAAATACCATGCAGTTTGTGCAAAATTGAGACACTACATAGGGGTCCCTTAGATGTATTGTCCTACATAGTGTACTTCTCTGCAAAGGGAATCAAAAAAAACTACGATGGTATACGCAAGCAACTGGTGCTTACGAGTGCAGCGATCAAAGTTCTTCGCTAGTCTATTGCAAAAAAATCTATAGCAGCGAAACGCTAACGCTTCCCGACTCCCACGTTAGGGTCTTTGTCAGACATGATGGGACGTCTCTCTCCTAGTAGGGCAAGCTACCAGTGAGTCTAAGCAATTGCAATTCATTCGGCAAACGGCGGATGCGACTAAAACAGTGAAACCGTTTGTTTTGAGATCGGGGGGAGCGAGGCCAAGTTGATATGCTCCGTGCCAATCAAGCTTGGGCGTGAAAATTTAGCGTTTGGTGTGCGAGTGCTTGAGCGCTAGCACCAACTCCATCCGTCTAGACTACGGGGTCCTGGTCACTTTAATACTGGATTGATCGATTCCTTTGTATCACAATAGGCAGTTCCCTCCCATGTGATGCTTTGATTTCTTCCGAATAGGGACAACACCATTGCCTATTTCGGTTGCTACCTTGTACTTTGCTTCAATCCAGGTATGGGGCTCCTTCTCCTTCAACATCCCTCCTTCGGTATATAATAACTATGCGTAAGTTCCTACTTGTATCAACACGACCAGTTTGGTCCAATAGCCTAACAACCTATCCAAGAAGACCTTCTTCTTCCGCTGTTCAAGTAATCATTATTTGACTCGTCCGAGGCTCTACCATCCGCGCACTGTGACATATTTGCAGAGCGGTTCTTCCACGCATAACCATCCCCTTACGAGCGTCGTCACGGGCAGACCAGTCATCACATTTTTCTCTGCGTGCTATAATATCACATCATCACCAATTCACGCACATAATCATAATGTCTCACTATAACAACTACACCACTCCCCCGAGGTCACCTACATTCGGCTTCTTCCCCACTGCACCGTCTGCCCCACATGCGTTCTCCGCTATGCAGGGGAACCCGCGTGACTCTCACGCTCTGTACTCGGCGCTGGGCTCAGCCATGGGCTTCCAGTCAAGTAGCCAGCACAGACAGAGCAGCGGCGGGAGCTCGAACCCGCTGAAGAAGTTCTACAGAAAGTAATACATCATTAAGATCATCAACTGTATACACCACGAAGGGTCGCATATACCCAAACCCATTGTATCGATAGCACTGGAGCGGTGCGGTTATTGTTTTATGGCTAGGGAGAAGAGGTGGAGCGCGCAAAAAACACGTACTGAATTCTGACGTGTGCAGAATACTTTCTCAACCACTTCGTTCGACTACAACACTTATTTCTTCTCAAATCCCCGTGTCCGTATCTCATACACATAGAACACACATATTGTATCTCTATAGTTTCATCCTGAATGCTGTGAATTTATCCCTCCCCTATCATGACAATAGTGCACAGGCTTGATGGTGACAGGCTAGGACACGATCATCGATTGAAGTACTGACAGGACCCCGGCAACTCAGTTTATTTTGAACACCGGACCGGCAAATGCCGCCTGGCGACACAGACTCGCAAAGCAGATCGCTTGGCACAACTTCATGCAACCCCAAAAGAGTTTTCACTTCTAGAGGCGGCGACGTCCATCATGGCACCATCAAGAGCACCAATATCACAAGAAAGTAATGTCACTGACGTATACGCGCTCTCATTACTTTCTGAGTACACTCACACTCTTGACTCTCTCCCACTCGACCTCTCTCGTAACTTTGCAGACCTTCGTGAGCTCGACGCAGTTTTATCGTCGTCTATGACATCCATCACCGCAAAAATACAAAACCTGACACAGATGATCGAAGATGGCACGGTGCCAAAGCAGGACCGTCTTTTTCTACTCACAGATATAGCAGAGGAAGCTGCGCGTTTGAAACTGGGCGGCGAAGACAAGATTCGTGTGGCATGTCAAGCCGCTGACAACCTCAAAAGTCATACTTCACATATGAGAACGCTTCTCACTCTCTTGCCATCATTCGATGTGTCTGCATTGAACCGCAAGACATCTTATCCCCATGTCGCTGTTCGGTCATATATGCCTACCATCGACAACTCGCGTCGTAGAAGAGGCAACTATGGATCGATCATGAATACCGCAAATCATGAAGCCAGCCCTTCTAAACGAAAACGAGCAACAAGAGAAGATGATGTGGATATCGGGGGCGGTAAATCCCCGCGCAAGGAGAGGAGTGGGGATAGCACTGCACAGCGATCTCGAAATGGTGTTCGTTCACGAAAGTAAGCTATTTCCAGTATGTGTATTCATCATTTTAATGTAGTACTTCAGACAAGAACGTCCTGCCTCTCCCACAGAATCCGTTCTTTCCGTCATCTCGCACACTGTAACACCAGTATCTCAAGCCTACGCAGGGAGCTCAAGAGCTGGTGGTTCATCGAGTCGCGCTACAAACCCCTCCAGTAGGCGCTCCAAGCCAAATCCTAACACCTACGATGAGCCGCATATCAATGGATCTGCCAACGGCCGACGCGACATCTTCCCCGCACCACCTTCATCATCAGTTTCTCACCCTTCTTTACCTATAACTTATGGGTCAAATGGTTTGCATCATTATGATTTACCTGGTACTCACACACTTGCCAATGACTGGGGAGCTCCTCCACCTGGGCAACTCGAAGGTCCAGGCATGCCTGTAGTACGGAACACACACACCAGTCTATCGATCAGTTCTGCTACTGTCCTAACCCCTAACCTACCGCTCGCATCTCCATGCGATACCCAAGCTGGTAATGCCGCAGGAGACACGGCCACCGAAGTTGGCGAAGGGGATGGAGAAGGGGATGACAGGACCTATTGCTTCTGCGACGGTATAAGCTATGGAGAAATGATCGCATGCGACGACGTGAATTGTGAAAGAGAATGGGTACGCTATCTCTCTCTTTGTTCTGAAGCGGTGTATTCATCAAGTGTGCAGTTCCATCTTGCATGCATTGGTCTTACGGTGCCTCCAGACGGAACATGGTTCTGCGACGCTTGCAGGCAGAAGAAGAATGCGAAGCGTGGGTCGAGGGCGAACAAAAAGCGTTCGGGCGGTGGTGGCGGCGGCGGCGGCGGTAATACGCGGTCGGGGGGCAAAGCTGCTAACAACGGATAGCGAGTCTTGGTTTGTTCTTTACCAGTACTTACTTCACCTCTCTGGCTTGATCATTTATATTTGCTGTCTATAATTAACTTCACCGTCTTAACGCAAATCAGGGACCCGAATTCCCACTCCTTTTTGCACTGGTTGAACAGATCCCAGCTGTTGGTTGTGAAGTCGCAGTCGAGATGAAAGGGTAGTTTCAGCGTATATTCACCCCAGGAAACGAGAAAATAGTCGTGCTCTATTCTAGATCTGAGACCAATGATTTGTATAGTCATACCCAAACCTGCATCGACGACTAAACCTGACATGGGTAGAGTGTGCCCACCCAGGTGGAACCCACGGGTAGTGTACGGGTTGGGTGTAATACCCGGGCGGGTACAGTCACCAACATCCAAATTCCGAGGTACCCGCGGGTGCCCACGGGTCACTAGTATTTGGTCAAGCTTTACATCTACCATACTGTCTACTGATATCAAGTACTATTGTAGTCAACATCGAATGACGTGCCAACTTTAACCAAGAACTCTGCAGCTTGCATCTTGAGCCTCATAACTGTGGGTCTTCAAATTTCCTCAAGACTAATACCTAGATTTCGAGGCTCGAGTTCAATATGTTTCGACCGACGATGCTAATATAAAAGAGCAAAGGCCGAATTTAAGAGTTTGTGAATGGTATGGCTTCTTCTGAACCTCGTACTCCTTCGAAGCTGATATAATTGAAGCATAGCGCATTGCAACTCGACCGCTGGTCGGAAATCTACACACCAAAAGTCGGTGCCCTCGGAATCAAGCTGCTGACATTTTGTCGATTCACTGGCAGTCGTTGAGTAATCCGCTAGCGGTACGTACAGCAGTGGATATTTTTTTTTGGCTTACTCATCAGGATAGATCTTACTAGAACACGCTTCAAATACGACATAGATGACTCTTAACGACAAGTCTCCGCATGAGTCATTGGACTCGCTCGAATCTTACCTCGATTCTATCTGGCATCATTTTTTCTCGTTTGCCAATAATCCTTCTATGCCAATCCTTGCAATCATGCACCTGCATTATGGTCATCACGCTCTATTAATTCCGCCGAGTTCTCACTACGGCCAAAGCTGCGCGTTCCTGTATTTCATTATTGACAATGTTCATGTTGTCGATCACGGAATACATGGACCCAATCTCGATCTTACTGAGGCATCAATCGAAAATCACAGCCTTTCACTGCACAAGAACTTTCAGGTCCAACGCCTCGCGATCTCTCGCCTTACAACTCGCTGTAGACAAGTATAAAGAGTCTACAAATAATGTCTATAGTGCGTCTTGAAGCTCGTGCTCTCCAAGGTCTGAACGGACAACAATGACAAGATTGATCTCGCAGATGACTCTGTCAACCATTCAAGTCAGCCAACCTTCGGAGATATATTGCAGGGTATATTCGTTGGCGGGACACGTAGACGATCGTCCTATCCCCTCCTCAATACCGAAACCCGTCTTACTCCTACCCTGCAGTTGGAGATCGTGAATCTTTGCGACTTGCTGATGGTGTCATTAATTTGTTTTGTAGTCTGGTTTGAATGCATACACGCGGGCGGGTTTGCCCCTGCCAATCTCTATTTGCGTGAGCGGCACGCATCATGCGCATACTTGGGCTGGCCCCATAGTTGGAATACAAACCACAGGTTGGAATTCAAACCGGAATTCAAGCCACAGGTTGGAATGCTTAAACCTTTCTTCGCACTCGTACCTTCCTTATTCTTAACCGAACACAACCACTGTAAGTCCTTCTTATCACTCCGCTGTACCTAGTAGGACTCAACACTTCAATCTAGTGTTTTCGCGGACAGAGAGAAATGGCACAACCATCCACCGCTACAGCCCATCGACTCTCCACGATACTTGCCGATGGACGGACAAACGTTGTGTACATACAGCCGATAAAGCTAAGGAACTTGACGGGTGAACTCAGTGTACTCCAGGAGTTCGTGGATAAATGGAATGCTAGACCGAGGGGACAGTACAGACCCATAGAGAGACCATTGCCGTTACGTGAGTTATTCCCGTTGACTAAGAAATGATGTTGAAGCCTTCAATTCAGGTCTCCGTATCATAGGTCCCCGCGTGACCCCAATAGGCATATTTGCCTATACGTTTCCACTGCTGCAATGTGGCGGGGGGCAGTAATCAAGACCCACTCACCAGGGATCCATGTCTATCCGAGGCATAGAAACATCAGAACGGGACGTTTCGATTCTTGGAGCTACAACCCCAGGCACAGCAGCTCCGTGTTCACGCAAAGCGAGGAGTTTCGCATCGCCCAAGCATGGGCGAATCAAAGGTAGTTGGGGGTTGGTGCCTTAGGGCCTGGACAGCTACCGTTATTTCCTGTTTTATCTCCAGTTTATTTCTCAGTTTATTTCTATTGTGGCGTGGCAACCAGTGACAAACTGTGACCAATAGTGACTCCTTTGTGACAATCTCAAACACCCACCATCAACAAACCAGATAATGCTATATGTCCACGGGAGTTCGCGCATTTTTGGCGCAACGTCTATTACTCCACAACGCACAGACATAATAACATAATTCTTTGACGGTGAACCATAGGGTACTACATCTGCTAGTTTTTTTCTCGAAACTCGACGTGTTGAGTCCAGCGGAGAGTTACCGCGCAAAAAAGTGCATTTTCCCTAGAGTTCGCGCATTTTGTCACGCCAAGTCACACGTCTGCCGCAATGCCTATTTGCACTCCGCAGTGTCGGCACCGTTCGTACAGTGTGTTGTGAAGTCGTGCGTCGGGACTTAAGTAGAGGCAATGGCACTCGAAAAATCTGTATGAAGCGGCAGAAATGTGCAATCAATGCCATTGAACTGATTATGTGACCGTGTGTAAGAATTAGTAGAGTAACTAAGGTGAAAAATGAGGTGCACTTGAATGAGCTGGCGCAGGTATATGATAATTGTGACAAGAATCGTATGATACTGTGTACCATTAGGTGCATGATGCTGGGGAGAGAATAGGTGATATGGGTGTCTATGACGAAGTAAAGTATGTGCAACGCCAGAATAAACAGTTGAGGGGAGATCAAACATTGATAGCGCAGGAACATAATGGGGAGTAATGGATGATGAGCTCGTTGAATATTGCAAGTGATTGAGTCGACGACGGATTGCGGGACGCAACAGTAACTCGGCTGGCCCGAGCGCAGTATTTTCGTCAACTATGCTTGCGTGTGTGCGTTTCTGCCCACCAGGGAGACGGCCATAAAGGCTAGTGAATTTCGGATCATCCTTCAGCTGTGGGCGGCCATCAAGCTGCGCTTGAATCAAGAAAATACGTTCAGGATTGTTTCGAGCGCCATTGAGAGATATGTCCAGAGCTTGCGCGAGTTCAAGAAGATCGGCTTTTGACTTGCTGCTGAGAGAGCCGCTGAATACTACCGTAGGACCACGAGCATCGCGAATAGCTCGAGCAGCTGCTTCTCGAGCTTCCCGCTGCTGTGTTGCCTCCGCCTTCTGACTTTTTCAGCGCGTGCTGCCTTCTCAACCTCCCAAGTGCGCAAACCTGCGGCTGAAGTGAGTCCCCTTGCCCTGCTATTCTCCTGATGTTTGGTGTATTACCGGCTCGGTGATCTTCCCAAAGATTTGCACGGGCCTTCTGGACTTTTTCTTGTTGGGTCTGGCGCAGCTGTTTAGACTTGACCATGCAGCAGCTGTCGGGGCTCAGATCTCAGACTTCAATTTGGCATTGGTGTCTTTGTGCCGCGCTTCGGCATTGCGGAGTTTTGATTTACACAGTCTCAATGTAATGCTTTGGGTGGATTGTCACGTCTGGAGCATATTTCTTTTATTGCAGATGATCCTGACAAGCATGCAGCCCTGGAAATATATTTTTTAGTATTCTCTCATCATGTAGAACCATCATACCATATTCCAGAATTTTCTGTGGTGATCTGACCTTTAGAGCGAGCCTTATATGCACAAAACTAGCCTCCAGCACCAATAAGTTGGCCACCAGACGAGATATACTTCGAATTTCTTCAAGAAAAATATATAGAACTGTGCATTATGTTGGGGGGAACCCATATGCAACATACATAAGGATTTCGTGCAGAATTGCGTGTGCTAGAGTCGATGCGCGGACTCTTGGGACACACGCACTCGTGGGACTATCTAGTATGCCGAGATCTGCTCGTTCACCTACGGATGCTCAGGACAGCATCAGACGGGGAAGCCTTCACCGCAAAACTAGTATTTCTATAAGATAACTCCCAGAATTCTAGCACCCTTCTATTACGCCAGAACAACATGCTCAAATGTCTCGTATCTTCAGTATGGCCCGTCGCCGGAGCACAGCGGGCACCACCTCTTCCTTTTGGGCACCATCAGCGCTCAACATCCCGTTTTCTTCTGAATCGCGTGATACGTGTTGGAGAGAGAGAAAACATATATCAGCTATAGAATAGGAATGGATCCCTACGGATAGAGCGAGAGACACTTATGCTGAAGCTTCAACGACCACTCCTCAGCGGCTAGACGACTGTTACCCGGCGTCTAGCATCCTTATCCTCAGTCGCTCCCATCACAAGCTAGAGAAATATAGCAATTTGTTCATCAAGTGTTATATATTATGAATCATGTCGTCCACAAGCCCGAAGTTCTTGTACAAGTGCATCATGAAATACGTCTTTGCTCATCCTGAGCGCATTTTTGATCCAGTCGGGATGTCCGTTGACAAGCTCTTGAATCTTGCACCCATGAAGGATTGGGGTACGGTAAGGCTCTTTATCGATAAATGGGGTCATATAAATAATGACAACGCCTATGATGAGCTGGGAAACCATTGCTGCTGCCATCTAGAGACGGAACTGGTGAATTTGCTCTCTTGCTGCAGGTGTATTAGGCTTGTCCTTGTGCGTGACTAGACCCTAACTAAATCATTTGTATTTACAATAGCAATTCTGGAAATATGATGTTTGCACAGTCCTGTGTCTCGCTCGTCTCTGCAAATAAACACAGTGTGTCTCTTCGCATTCTCACTCTCGAGAGAGCTATGTACAATTGATCGTAAGCAAATGGATCCGTTCGAAGGTCAAGTACTGTGCGTGCCAGTGTCAACCCTTGACAGCCATTAAATGTAGTTGCATAGGCAGGTCGCAAGGGAAACTGCCTTCGATTCACCGTCCACGATGAACGGTTTGGATGCGCAAAATTGATGCGGGGAATGCAAAGAGTTTCGAACGTATTTATGAGCAGTGCAATCTCGCTCATGCAGTTATGTTTGAGTTCTAGATGGTACACCGAGATTGGTAAAGTGAGATTCTATGTTCATCAATACGATCTACGAAAACTATAAATTGCGGGTCCCTATGGTCCGAATTGCTGTGTCGCAACACTCTCCTGTTCCACTGACAATGGGACAGCGAACTTCGGTAATGAAGTTCGTCCCAAATTATTGCTGCGAGGTTTCGAATGAGAGCACGCGAGGAGAGTGATTTTTTTAAAGCGGAAGTCATCACGGTAGTGAATAAAAGAGCTTGAAAGAACGATGAATGGAATACGCCATAATAGTAGTGTACAGAGGCCACACAGCACGTGATACAATGAACGGAAAGGGCCGCGGTGGCACAGAACCAAATAACGCAGCGGTGGACAGGGAGCTCCGGAAGTGAGTATGTGTCAACCGAGCTTGCACATCCAAAACCTAGCGATCACCAGGGTGACTTGGCGCCCATCCCTAAACTAAACGGAGTACCGATCTTGCCGATCCTTGCTAGATTTGGGTCGATGACTCTCCTTTATGCCGAAACAGCATCATCAATTGTAAGTCCCCTATGGTTGTCTGAATGATAAAAAGCGCGCTAGAATCCTCTAACTCATACCTTTCTCGCTCACAGACAATCATGCCAATCTTGCGCCTCTCCAACGTACAACGTATTTCAACACGCCTCCCGGGGGGGCAGATGGTCATATACCCGTGTGGAATAAAACCGGCGATGTTGAAGCAAGATCTACGTGCCTTGGAGGATTTCATCTACTGGGATGACGAAAATACTGCTTGTCAATATCTTATCGTCAGGTGAGTTATCCCCACCTCACCGTATGAAAATAAACTTGAAGCCTTCGTGCGATACAGCGCGCCATATCATAAGTCTATATTCTCTTTTGATCCTCGCACATATATCTCCATCCATGCCTGCACCGAAGACACGTGGAAACTGCAACAGAAGAAGCGCTTAGACACCATTCGGGTATACATCTTTGGACCCGAAGCCAGCGCCGTCTATGGTGGACACACCTATAGCTTAGATAAGGCGTTTGCATTGACGAAAAAAAATATAAGAAATATCAATGAAGCCTTGGAAAATTTAATCACTGTGGAAATAGGAGAATTAGACGAGACTTAGACGGACCATATTAGTGTAGGGGCAGACCGTATGTGGGCAATTATTCATGTTGCATAAAATCAAGCGATTAGAGAACGGTGTAATTTTCTAGAACGATTCGTACCCCGGCAAACGCTCTTTGAATTGTTCCATCATCTCAGCCGGTCGTTCTGATGCGACAAGGTAAACTCACCTACGGCGTGGACGAGACTAGCTAGGACCTTGATCGCTTACACTCGAGTTGATTATGCGCCGTACGACTGTATCAGGATAAGCGTGTAACGGCGGTTAGTATATGCGACATCTTTGAACCTAGCTTCCGTCTGGAACGTGTAATTGTCAAGTCATCGCAGGAGCTCCAGCTGCAGTGGGGGCACTGGGTAAGCGCTGGTCGTATCACTGTGGTCGAGGATCATGAATCGAACGAGTTACACAATATTTAGTATGTGAAATGAGGTACAACTTCAAGATCGATCATCAGTGAATGAACTGGTGGGGAAATTAGAATGACGTATATAACAACATCTATATCTACATATTGTAAGGACGAAGAGATTTTCAATTTTCGCGTCGACGCCATGTGCGCGCTCCACTCCCCCTTGGTCGCTCGAGTTCCTTCAACCCCTTTCTCGCTCGCATTCAATCGCTTCGCTGACGAGTACTTCAGCCCCTTTTAAGCACGTAATCACAAGCCTAGAATTGCTATTGTAAATATAAATGTATCGTCTTAAAGCCGAATGCGTGTCTTGTCTACATATTGTAAGGACGGAGCGATTTGCAATTTTCGTGTCGACGCCTTCCACTTGAGCCGAGGAGCCACTACTGAACGATTACGCGCATCATTCTATACTAGTAGCAAAACATATGCATATTGACGCTCAACACCGCAATTCGCACTATCGGAGATCCTCCATTCACAACATTCGTTAACCACATTGGAGAAGACTGCTCTGGAAATCCACGACATCTAGAACTCATAACAGCCACTACAAACTTCGATGACACCATTAACTTCCTCTTCCCACAAGACATCGTAGAAGACGGTGAGACCTGTCTTCACCGCGCGTTCCTTTCCCCTCTCAACATCTACGTTGATGAATTCGATGATAAGATTTTGGACAAACTACCAGACAGTTTTCGTAAGTACAAACAGACACAAAGTACACACGCCACTCAGAACATTGCAATACAGTCTGAAGGAAGCCAAACACGCTCCATTGAATGCGCCACACACCCGACTACCTTTCAATGCTAACCTATCCTGGAGTGCCTCCCCATCGCTTGGATCTGAAACAGAACTGCGTGTGCGCCATTCAACGAAACATCTCTGTAGAGAAAGGATTGGTTATAAATGCGCGGGTGCGCTCTGCATCGTCGTTTATTAAAGTCCAACTCATCAATACATTCGAGAGCCGCTGCATTCCCTGCATTAACTTTGCGTTCCATTCAAACCGTTCATCGTGGACGGTAAATCGAAGACAGTTTCCCTTGCGGCCCGCATATGCAACTACATTTAACGGGTATCAAGGGTCAACGCTGACGCGCACCGTACTCGACTTTCGAACGGATCCCTTTACTCACGGTCAATTGTACACTGCCCTGTCGAGAGTGAGAACGCGAAGAGATACGCGGTGTCTATTTGCAGAGACAAACGAGTCACAGGACAGTGCAAACATTGTATTTACTGAATTGTTATTATTATAAAGTTCAACGAGTGATACACACATCGTGTTTACATGGAGCCGACCGAAGGGGTGTCCTTGTATATTATATACATATTATAAGAACGGAACAGATCCTGCGGAACCTTTTGTGCGCCCTCCACTTAAACCCTACTTCAGCTCAGATGAAGTAGATCAAGTGCCTCCTTCGAATGCTCCCGAGCAAACTCCTGCTTAGTTAGTGGTGGCATGGGTTGTGGTAGTCATGGTAAAACCGACACAGGAGTTGGAACCATCGAATCGAGCACAGTGTAGAAGTACTGGATGATTGGTCAGTGGACATGTTAATGTCGCTAATGACAAGATATGTGGCATTGTCATCGCCACTATTAAACTGGGAGTTGAGAAGAACGAGTCCAGATTTGGGCGTTGGAGTCTTATCCCTAACGCCCAAATCTGGATTCGTTACTAGTAGACTGTAGATTTCCTGTGAACAAGAGGTGTGTGAGGGCTGGCAGAATTGATATACTCTACCGATATGGAAGTCCAAGTTCCACTGCACTGGTAAGAAGACCAGTCACCGGATCCACAGTAGCGCTGGTTGCAGCTACCTGTCACAGGCATCTATCAAATGCTGATTAGGTTCGTCGTACTATAAGTACACACCGAAGGCAATGAAAAGAAAGGCGGTACCAGTATCGACAATACCAACAGTGGAGGACAAGATCGTGCTTGCATCAATAGTCCGATGAGGGATAGCGGTGATAGGATTGAAACCAGTCTTTCGCACTCAAGATATGCCAGGTGAATGAAGTTTTGAGATAGATGAGTTAAGCTGATTAAGCAACGTCAAGGAATGTGTAAATTTCCTGAGGTTGTCCAACGCCAAGTGCTGTAGCCTGGCTATATTCGTACTAGCTCCGTTTAGTTTCCGCAGTGATTCCTAATCCCTGGAGATCACCGGTATCTTCTGGCTCGCGTGGCTCAGCTGTCGAACTGCTGACATTAACATGACAAAGGTTGCATAATTCCGGAGGTCTCGCTATTCGCATTTTGGAAGATAGATCATCATGATGCCAATGACAAGAAAGAGGTAGATAGGTACGTCTAAGCACAATTCGAGACATGTGCCCCAGTGACGCTTTCAGTGATATAAAAGCTTACTACAAAACAACGGATACACCATTCTATCTCTTCAGCTCATCTCAATTCTTTCGGGACATTAATTGAAACCTACAAAGATGCCATCGTATGTTATAACAGGCGCAGCTCGTGGGATTGGCGTACGTAGCATCAGCTTGTTCGGGTATGATACTGTGTTTCTGACGACGTTTGATGTTGACCAGTTTGAATTTGTCAATCAACTCTCTGCTGATTCTGGCAACACCATTTTCGCCATTGTACGCAATGAAGCCACTGCGAACAAGCTTAAAGACCTGGGAAGGCGTAACGTTCACATCATTGAGGCCGATATCACTGACAACAAGACCCTGGAGGTGGGTGTCGGACACCTCGGATAGGGGGTAAAAATTTAACGCCTTTATCTAGTACGCTGCTGCAGAGATTTCTCGGTCAACTGGCAACTCGCTTGACTATTTGATCAACAACGCTGCCTTCGTAGAGTCTGAGAGAGCTGGATTGACTCTCGACTCGTAGTAAGTTTTAGTTTTTCTGCCTCCTTTGTGTTCTCGGAACGGCACTGAGTCGCAATTAGCTCTTCAGAAGAGTTGCTCACTGAGGATCTCCTGCAGTCGGTATGCAACTCGAACAGCCGTTCACTTGCGCAGACGGTAAAGCTAATAGACCCCTACAGTTCAACATCAACGTCGTCAGTGTCATCCACACCATCAATATCTTCCTGCCGCTACTCAAGAACGGGAAAGCAAAGACGGTCGTCACTCTCAGTACCGGATTGGCAGACCTCGACATGACAGTGGCATCCGAATTAACCACATCCGGACCATACTCTATCACGAAAGCCGCGGTCAATATGGTTAATGCCAAGTATGCTGCTCAATACAAGCCAGAGGGCTTCATTTTCTTGGCGATTAGCCCAGGACTTGTGAACACCAGCACCAGGGCCCGTATGTTTTCGGAATATCCTCTGAGTCACCCACAGCTGATTACCACTAATCTAGCTACTGAACAGGAGCTAGAACAGTTTACGGCGATGATAGGGAAATTTAGAAACTCCTACCCCGATTTCATGGGACCAATTACGCCAGAAGTATCTGTCCGAATGCAGCTCGAGGTCATCAATCGGAGCACCGTCAATGACACTGGCGCGTTTATCTCACACAAGGGGAACAAGGAATGGTTGTGAGCTTCACAAGAGACGGATCAGCTCCAGCTTTGTACTATAAACAAGTTACTTGATGTCTCATGATCACTCCGCCTTCCATCCTCGGACGAGCAATGTTAGCAATAAACTTCGCGCCAGCATTAACAGCATGCAAAATGTCAAGAATGAGATACAATAATGAAAAAGTATACATATGTGCGCATTTCAGCGCCTTTTAGATCCCCGAGTATCATCCAAACCTGGCGAAAGGCGTCGCTTCCTACAGGAGATGTGAGCGTTGAGATCATAGATGAATGCAATTTCACCTACCGGCCAAGACGATCTTCTGGTTCCCCTGAAGGTGTCCTTCCTCCGACGTCCTTTATCGTGCCTCCATAGTCAAGACCTTCGACTGCAGGCGCATTGTTATCTCTGTCTTTGTACCTGTTCTGGTTGCGGGGACCGGTTGGCACGCCGGGCGGTAACGGCGAGGCTGGGCGGACAGGCCCTACTGGAGCTGCAGATGGTTAATACACCGGGAATAACCAAATCGGACAATCCCACCTCCGCCATATCCTCCCCGTCCCCGTCCAACAAAACCACCTCTTCCGCGTAGGCCTTGAGCCATCGCACGACCTCTAAATTGTGCTGGGGGTGCCCCACGAGTCATGTGCGCAGGCGCTGTAGGAGCTGGTGTAGGTACCGGCGTCTGCACAGGGACTGGTGCCGGTGTCGCACTACCCTCCATGCTGGGATACATAGGCTGCCCCATCGGACCTTGCTCCTGCTTAGAAAAACAAACACATTCATCCGATGTTCATATCATTTGTGGTACGTATCTAGAGTAGGAAGGGTTAACCCATACCTGCATACCAAAGTCGCCACCCATGCCCATCATCCCCGGCCCGAAGCCGTCCTGCATGCCCATCTGCACACCTTGCTCCGGCGTGCCGTTCTGCCCTACTGGACCCTGGCCGGGGACGGGGCCATCTGGCATCAACGGGCCACCCGGCTGCATCTGCATGCCCATATCGCCATTCATGCCCATGCCCATCGGTCCCATGTTCATAGGTCCCATACCAGGCAGTTCCATCATAGGATTCATCCCGACGCTTGGTCCCATCATGCCCTGGCTGGCAGTGTTCATCATGGCGTTAGCGCCCGTCATGACCATCGTACGAAGTTCAGGAGGTAAGGCTATCAGCTGGTCTTCTGGCATAGCTGCGAAATTCTAGGAGAAAAGTAAGGACTACAGACCAAACAAATCACTTATATAGCATACGAGTACGTTAGTCTTGAGGACATTTGCAAGTTCGCCCAAGTCCCGTCTTCTGTAGCAGTAGGCTTCCCAAGAGATTTCATCAAATCCATAGTTAAACCAGTCGCTGATATCAGCCCCGGGAAGTCGCCACTGTTTTTCTGCCATCGCGCTGATGTCAACTTCAAGTATCGAGTGACCGTCAAGGGTGCCAGGTATATCCGGATTTATAGAAGGATGTGAAGGTGGCGCGATGGCAGGAGGAAGACTTGAGGGATCTAGACCTTCATGAAATACTGGTTGTTCTGGTGCAACAGAGACTGATTCTCGGGGCACGGAAGGTGTTTGTGGTGTGCCTCCTGAAGGAGCGGGGGGTGCTTTTGAAGGTGGTGCATTCCTGTCACGAGGTGTATACTCGGTGGTCAATTGTGAGTGTGTAGGAGGAGCTTTGAGAGACGTCAATTTAGATGAAATGAAAGATAATTGCAATAAACGAACGTCTGTTGGGAGTGGACTGTGGACCACCTGTGGAACGGTTTAAAGCAGGAGCTCGAGGAGGAACATTGGGCCTGAAAACCAGTTGAATATGAAGCGACTCAATCCAACATGGAACTCACCGGTTGTCTATAGACCGTATCGGTTGGTCCATTATGATCTCAATGTCCTGAAAGGCCGTTAGTTGCTAGAGCCCGGCAGGTTTATGCTTCACGTACATCTTCATCGCTAGACTCTTCCTCCCCTGCAGCATTATCATTATCATCTCCAGTTTCGGACTCGTCAGCACCCAGGCCAAAGGGAGGTTCTTCTTCTTCAGCCTTGGCTTCAAGGTCCTTGACCACACCATTTGAAACTGCCTTCACAGCTTCAAACGAAATTCTGCAACAAGGAGAATTCAATAACGACAATTTCACGCACTATTACGACTTACGCCTGTACCACTAATCGCACATCAGACAACAAAAGATAAGTTCATGTTGCATGGTAAATACAGCACATTGAGCCTCTGGGAAGAGTCCCCAAAGTGTTTGAGCTGTTCTCACCAGAATTTGTTGCTAAATCTGCCTTCGGTGCCTCTGCTTGGAAGCTGGGCTCGCCATACAGGAATGCATCGTCGTCGTCCCTAGCGAGGTGCATGTTAATTATTTGCTTGCAGCCTCATGGGATGAACTAACATTACAACGATTTTTGCAACCTTTCAAAGGCCCAAAAAAGTTAACGACCTCGAAGTTAAACTGTCGAAGAGAATGCCAGTTTGAAGGCGTGATCTTGTGACATAATGTGACACGCTGTGCCTTGTAGTCATGTGACTACAAGGTCTACAAATTATTCCAGTGTTCTGCACAAAACGGACTTTAGCCATGATCTGTGTGAAGCCTGTTATCACTTCATCAATACCACGGACGGCTCGAGGATATGTTGTGTCTGTGAAGCCTCCTCGCGTCTATGAGGGCAAACCAACACCGCGTCGCTACGATGTGCAGAAAACATTCTTATACAACCAGTACACCCGCATGCTCAAAGCTAGCGATAATTCCCCCATAATATTCCTCCAACACACAAATTTCGCAGCTCAGCGGCTACAGAAGCTGAGGCGGGATATAGCCGATGCAAATGCCAAGTTTTCTGTTTCATTATCCTCTCCAACACCTTCTCCAGTTGAAATTGGTGCTCCTACGCTAGCCGTGATGCGGACCTCGCTTTTTGGCGTTGCATTACGAGACTTCGCGCCTCTAGACGCGGAACAGGCAGCACAAATTGCGGGATTGCTTAAAGGCGGTCTTGCTGTCTTAACTCTACCATCATTCAACCCTCCCCAGCTGGACGCCATCCTCCGTGCTCTTGATCGCTCAGTGCCTCCCAAGAAACCAGGGATTGCACAGCCAGTACCGATAAAACCTCAAGATGATCCAAATTTTATCCCTGGTAGAAAGATGCAAAGGGTGAAACCCGTCTTGACCCCAGAATTGGTTGTGATGGGTGCTCTCATCGAGAGGCGGGTATTTGGAATGGAGGGTGTACAGGACGTATCGAAACTGCCAACCCTAGACACTCTGCGAGCGCAGATAGTTGGGTTACTGAGCTCACCAGCCGTACAGTTAGCTGGAATTCTTAGTGAAGCAAGTGGAGGGAAACTTGCAAGGACACTGGAGGGCTTGAAAAAGGGACTGGAAGAGAGTCAGAGTGCAGAAGCTTCATCATAGCATGTACTCAGTCATTGCTGCACCTTCGTTTGTCGACTGGCCTTACATAGTTCACACAAACCACGCACTTTATAGAAGAATGGTTAATATCAGTCTTTCAGGCAAAATTCCCATGTCCGGTCCTCTCCTCCTTCGCCTGTCGTACCTCGACCGTGAGCTCTCTCACCTTTTGTCATGCGATGTTCGTACCCCTTCCACATATTCCTGTGAAATACAAATGAACGCAGAAGCTTATAATTTGGGTTCGGCGGAGTTCCTAATGATGCAGGTTTCGGAGGTGTCTTTGCCAATCTTGGCACCTCCCTGGAGGTCGACATAAACAGCAGCCAATTGATGATATGAAAAGTACACTTGCCAGTTGGTGTATGGTGGAACGTTTCGCAGGGTGATGAGTACCGTCCCCCTTGCGCCCTGCACTGTAGAAGGTGATGAGGTGTCTATGTCGTCGTCGTCATCGTCGTCGTCCGCAAGTCTCTTCGGTTTTCGTGACAGATTAAGTGTTGGAATGGTACCTTCTGCAAGGTAGCCAACAACACAACGGAGGAACCCCAGGATAAGCATTTGGTTAGATAGTATATTTCTGTCTTGGTCTGTTATACCCTTTCCTTCACGATGTCCCCTCAGCCTTTTCGTTTATATGATTTAGATCTCAATAAAACATACCTGCATGAGGAAAGTTAAACACAACACGATCAAAGCGCCTCCCTTTCAAAGCACTGCACTTTTCGAATCTGGTCCCATCTACACCAAACAAAACCTCTGCACCGCGTTCCCGGAGAACATCTACTTTACTTCTCGCATCAGGGTATTTATCATAACATTCCTCCTCGGAATCGTAAGAAGTCGCTGTGATGTTGGATGGTGGAAGATGTTCCAGCGATAAAGGAGGATCGATGACCAGCGCATGCGCGAATGAGAAATTTCCCTCGCCAATCAGGAGTATTTTATCGGTAAACGTGAATGGGATGGTAGGTCGGAGAGCTGGCGCTTTCCCCTTGCCTTTATGCTTCGTCTTGAGTTCTGCAGCTTCAGCGGCATGCACAGCTTTCTCTTTGTTCTTGAGCCGAGTCTGCTGGGATTGCAGCATTGCTTTTAAGGATGATTTCTTTTTGTGCCCCATGACTTCTCGAAGCGACAGGTTGGTCAAAGACTCATGAGCATGCAATTGCTCCCGAATTGGGTAGTGGGCTTTGCATATCCCTTATGTCTACCTCTGAGACTGCCCATTAGTCACAGATAACCCCGCGGCTGTCCCTTCGGCAAATGTCGATCAAGTCAATCTCGTTCTCCCCCACATCATGTGTGGTTCACAGCATTCTGCTGTCCGGCTGTGGGATGCAGCGATTCCAGTAGCACACTGAGATCCTTTTCTTTCCATCCTCTTTTGATAACTCTCGCCCCACGCCTTGCAAATAGGAGAATACCATACTCACCCTCACCAATACTTGCAACAATCCTACCATTTGCTTGTCATCAAGCTTGGAGCATGCACTGAACAATACTGCTGAGCTACTTGAAGGCACCTCTCATTATCATTTTAATTCAGCCCTTGCCTCGCTAAATGATGGATGGATGTCAGGAGCCGATAGTCGGTTGCTTTTCTGGGTACCCGCTTCTCAACAACAACCATTTCACTCTCCTGTGACTGTATTTGTGATACCCAGTGGGCAGGAAATTTATTTGAGTCGCATGGTTCATGGAGAACACTGGTAGAGGTGCCGAGATGTGTGAGTTTCCAGCTCTGACCGACATTGGTAGTTGCTAAATCAATGGTTCTAGTTCTAGTTGCAGATGATTCGATTGTAGCAATACCGAGTGTATATTTTGGTTCTATGTCCATCCTATACCTGGTATCGAGCTTGAATATCAAGTTGTTGAAGTGAAATACCTGCAGACCAGATGACTTCAAATGCCACTGCTAGTTCACCCGCCGAGCGTATACCGAGAACTATGAAACAGGTGATTTCACCAGAGACATAGTTGCCCCCTACACACCTATCACACCAGTTGATGATCCAAGACCCTTGAGCCCAAGTGACTATCAGCGCCGAGACCTTGTGATAGCATTAGCCTTCTTTCATGTGAAGCATCGTCTTGAAGTGTTGTCGGACGACGTCGCCCTCGAGTTGCCAGTGCTAGTAGGTCTCCGCCAGACTTTTTAGCAAGGAACGTACCTGGAGTCCATGGCCATCAGCGCTATTATCGTGATTGCAATTGCAGAGTAGGCGCTTTCGCAAGAGCATGGCACAACTTGAAGGTGCCAAAAGCAACGACGGCACGATGAGACGAGATGTTTGCCGCTCTAGTATCCTTCCTTACTCCTCAGGATGCTCCAAAATTCATCCTACAACATGATTCTTTAATCCACACAAGTCGATTCCTAGCATTGTTATTCGAATAACAATTATCTCAGATCAAGCTCGACTTCCTCCAGGCCCACGAAATCCTCTTTCATGCTTCTCCCCGAAATGAACCGGTAGAAGATGCTAATACTGCCAGCTTTGTCGCTGGTCCGACTTGCTCATACTCCTCTTAGTGGCGGTTGATCAACGTAAGACCGTCATTGTCCTATAGGTCAGACAGGGTATCGATGCTGGACTGCCGCATAGATTTAGAAATAGGGCATGTATTTACCAGCACAACATGATATATCCGATGAAAGCTCTATCAAGCAAAATGTATGCCCTCGTCATGAAACGCGGATAGTAGTCTGTTGAGGTGATGAGAAAACACGGGAAACAAAACGAAGACGACTCACTTTAGAAGGTCGTCAAGGGTCATTTTGGCTGCCCGCTGTTCCGAGTAACCCGATGAACTGAGGACTTCCTCGACTTTAGCTTTCATATTTGTGTCGTCATCGATCATCTGATTCATGGTGGTTAAGCTCCAATTTTCAACGCATAAGAACTAAAATCACCTTGTTTTGTGTCGAGCACCATGTTCGCCAGTTTTGTTCCAGCATCTCGATGACGCCTTTTGCCATGAATGTGGCATGTACCATTTTGTTTCGCCTCGAAAATATGATTCTACCAAGCCCATCAAATTCCTCGAACTTGATGGGAGGAGGAGGATCAAGAGGTACCAGTCGGACTACTGACGATTCCACCTGCGGTGCTGGTCGGAAGTTATTTTTTCCAACGTGCATCACCAGGTCCACTTTCGAATAAAGCTGTACGTTCGCAGATAGCCGCGACCAAAGCTCTGTCCCGGGCTGAGCGACAAGTCTCATGGCAAATTCTCTCTGGAACATGAGGATTGCCACGCGAAAGATCGGTCGATGAGAGAGGAGACGGAAGACAAGGGGTGACGATATTTGATAGGGCGTGTTGGATATGCATACATCGAAATATGGGAGGTCGGCTTTCACAAAGTCTCCGATTATTATGTCGAGTTTTCGTTGTTCCGGTCTTCCGATGAGTAGCTCGTCAGTTGATGATATTAAGACAGAGAGGTACACGCACTTCCCCTGAACTCGCTTCGTCAATTCAGCCGCCATCCGTGGGTCCATCTCAACAGCGGTGACATTTTTCGCTTTTTCAAGAATTTTGACGGTAAGGTTGCCCGTACCAGGGCCGACTTCGAGGACTTTATCCGTAGGGCGAAGGTTTGCCTGCACATCATGATTAGCATCTATAAGTACACACAAGCTAAGGCAAACCTTATCCACGATACTGATGTAGCATCAGCCCAAGTTAATTAGAAGAGAATTAAAAGCGTACGTTTGAGCAATCTGCGGATTCTTCAAGATATGTTGTCCGAATCTTTCTGTATTAAATATTGGATTACGAACGCCGGCTGAAGTCCCTTCGTTTGTGCTCTGGTTTTTGGACGAAGATGACGCAGCGGCTGATTTTATTGATGGCTGGTGAGTACGCGAGAAACGTCCTGAAGTTGCACGAGGCATTTTGGATTGTGAATCGTGATTGTCAAGGTGGATCAGCTCGTCAGAAATATTTCATGCCTGCTTATAGATACACTATTTCGTACTCTCTTGACTCAGCGTAGTTCAACTTCGGTCCAAACAATTTCTCTCTTTATACCACTGTATTCGTGTTTTGATACAGAATACTGTAACAACTTGAGTGTTTACGACTGTGAACTCGACAGGTTGACATTTGCTTCCCGGCCCAGGTCCACACTGTCGCAGAGCTCGGATTTCGTGCGTATTCAACCTCGTCTGACTCGATCGTATATACTCAAGCGAGACACTTAATAGTAGCAGATTCTAAATAGCAAAGCAGACCACGTAGAGAGTCGAGACGTCGGATAGCATTGCAGATGTGTCCCCCTGGTTATCCTCACTGATTCATGGTTATATATTTTCTTGCCGCCCTGACCAGACTCAAGCAGCAGGGTGTTTTGTTTGATCTTGACGAGGCCATTGAACACATCGGGCTGCACTGAAGCTCCATCTTCTGATCTATCCATGTCTTTCAACAACCTTACTACCAGCAGCCTTTGTAACCAATTCGAGCATGTCTATCATCAAACTTGGGCGAGTGCTTTAGGTTTCATCATCTTCCTTCGCAATGCGCGATGGGTCTGTAAGTTCAGGGAGATCATTTGATCTTACTGGCAGAACCCAAAGTTCTTATTGGCGTGTCACGCTACTGCGGATAACAATTTGAGCCTGGAATGAAGCAATTAATTTTGCTGCGGCGATGTAATTTACAGCGTGATCGATTCTATGCGGACTCGTCGATCACGGTCATGACGCTAGGTTATTCTTGATGTCTTATAAACCCTAGTTCATGGTTCAGGGAGATTGAACTGTATGCGCGCTGCGTAGGCACTGCACGAGACCGTTAAGAAGTCGCGCAAGGATGTTCCACTAGAATAACAGATACGAGTGTATTTAGTTGAGACTTGAAGCTTGATTCGCCACTGTCATTCTGGTCAACGCTATTTCTAACGTGCACGCTTTTGAATCGAGTTGGCAGAATGTCCGGCGAACAGGCAGTAAACTCCGCAAAGCTACAGAGCGAACGATCGAAAGAGGATGTTATTGAAACACGTAGACCGGATTGTAAAGTCAGGATTGCTGATGCAGGACAATCAGAGTCGGGAAGAGATGTACAGTTACTAACTCCAGTGTATGGCTGACGGGACGCAGACACCACACCCCCCAGTGTCGACCGTCGTACTGCTGGGCCAGTCCGATAAAAGTCACATCGTTCTGATCCAAGTTCAATACGACCTTTTACAGCAGGTTGGAGTCGGAGGGCTCAATTTGTCCAAATGGATTCTGGCAAATTTTATCCGCGTCCTGAGTTGGTCCATGAGTAAATTCGTCTGGATTATAGAAATGCATATTAGAAGGATCATGTACTAGTAACGCAGCTCCTCACCCCTTGTAAAACTCCAATATAACTTACTCGTTTGTGGGCTGCTTCGGTAAGTCGAGGCGAAGTATAATTATTAATGTAGCATTTGGAAGCGGAGACGTCAACTGGCACAAGTTCAAACTCTGGAGATGTCAACGTATGTGCAGAAGTGAGGAGGGAAACTTGGAAGAAGGTGAGCATAGACTCCGAGAGACAAACTTCAAGGGCAAGCGATGATCTCACGTGCACATTACGCCCGTGACGTACCAAGTGGCAAGTTCTGAACTTCTTCTGTCCGACTCGCACGGACCTGAGAGGATGCGACTACGTATATCATCAAAACTCAAACTCATGAATCGGATCCAAGGCTCCCCTCAAGTCGATGATGCTGCTACGTGCTTCGAAGTCCTATACAGGAATGCGGTGGGTTGAGTCCACCTTTCAATTTAGTGGTCGCTAGTACTCACATCTATGTAGATACTTTTAGTACTAGTATGTACCATGAACAAAAAAACCTCGTGTCTGTCATCTGCTACGTTGGCAGAACTACCTCAAAATAGTTCTGCCCATAAGTAGTTCTGCTAGCAACACTAGATCGCTGTAACTTATCGAATGTCTGCACACGACGTCAGTTTGAACAGTGCTAGTGATTGTTCGTGCTCTGAAGTAATGCAATGCGGCCAGCCATGGAACCGGGGACGGTCAGCTAGGCTTGTGGAAAGGAGCCGGGATGACCTGATTTCGTACGGACTCGATCGAGGTCTCCAGCCCAGCTGTCGCACCTTGCCGATCATTGATATAAGAGTTTGGGAGCAAGCCGCAGAAACTGCCACAATTTTGTTCTACAGCCGTCGACTCGGGAGATTACCACTACCCCCTGGGCCAAAGCTCTTTATTGGAAATATTCATCAACTCCTGCCAAAGAACGAGCCTTGGCGAGCGTATGTCATGTGGGCTGAAATTTAAGGTGCACATTATCCAATTTTCCGCTTGCTGCAAGGCTTGCTAACCTATGTCTCATAGGGCCCATATTCTCCTTCCGCGTGCCTAATCGGCAATTCATAGTGCTCAGCTCCTTAAAAGCAGCCACTGAATTGCTCGATATACGCGCCACCACGTATTCTGATCGTCCAAAAGTATGGATGATAGAACTTGCGAAGCGCCATCTGAACCCGTTCAGTGTATTTTATAATCACCCGTATTTCAAGACGTATCGCACGGTCTTCAAGAACGGTCTGAGTACCCGCGCTATACAAAACTACCAGTCGGTGCGAAGTGAAGAATGCTGTATACTGCTTGACAGTCTGCAAAAGAACCCTGAGCGTTTTGCTGATCACATCGGAAGGTAAAATCCTTGTGATTGCTTATTTACTCGTTTCTCACCGGGGTGCAGGAATACAGCGGCCGTTGTCCTTTATCTCGCATATGGATGGAAGGTCACCGATAATGACAATCTCATTAGTATGCTGCAAGCAGCCTTCAATCTCACTCCCATGATAATTCGACCTGGACGTTGGTGGGTTGAGGGGATGCCATTTTGTAGGTCCCCTTTTCATATTCCGAGACATCATAAAACTAAGCTAGTTAACCTTCCATGAGTGCGTTTCCTACCTTCATGGTTTCTAGGGGCGGGTTTCAACCGCACGGCCATTGAATATGGGAAAAATATGAGTAACATCGAGAGAATACCATTTAACTGGACCAAACAGCAAATAGTAAGCTTTTCTAAGCAATTTTGCAAGTTCGTGTATTATCAAGAGTTCTAATCCATTATCGTCGCCGACCAGCAAAGTGGCAATTATACGCGTTCCTTCGTTTCAAAACAGCTCCTTCCGGAGGATGGGTCCACGGTCAGCGCACAACAAGAGGATATCACCATGCGGTGCAGTCAGGTGATTTATGTAGGGGGATTTGACACTGTAAGATATCTTTTGCAACTTTCCTCGTGTGACTTTTGAAAGAATCATTGGCACGAGCAGACAGCATCATCCATGAAGTCTTTTGTCCTCGCGATGGTGCTTTATCCCGAAGCACAGAAGATTGCGCAGGCAGAGATCGATGCCGTCGTGGGTCAGGACCGACTTCCCACCTTCGAGGATAGAGACAAGCTTCCATACATCAGAGCACTCGCCCCGGAACTCCTCCGCTGGGCACCCGTGACTCCGCAAGGTCAGTCACATAACTTTTTGATTCTAGTTCTCGCTCACCCTCAGCGACCCAGGGGTCTCGCACCGCGCAATGAGGGAAGACGTCTACGAAGGATACCGCATTCCAAAAGGTGCGGCCATCCTCGTGAATTTTGTTTCATTGTCACTGGGTAAAGAAATGCACCCCGACCCATTGGAGTTCAAGCCTGAACGCTTCCTCGGTCCCTCGCCCCAATCGCACCCTCGAAAGTTCTCATTTAGGTTCGGGCGACGTAGATGCCGTGGTGCATGCCCTTCACATAACATTCCAAGCTGCCACTGAACGATGCCATCTTATTTCAGGGTTGCATCTTGTTGAAGCCTCATTATACCTCAATATTACTTGTGTCCTAGCTGCATTTACGATTGCCAAACCGCTTGATGAAAGAGGGAAGGAAATCACACCTCTTCCAGAATACGAGAACATCAGTCCAGTCCGGTGATTTGTCCCCCTTGAGCCTAAAGTATACTCTTACATACCCAAAGACACCCTAAACCATTCAAGTGCAGGTTCATCCCAAGGAACCGGGATCTGTTGGCAACTATCTCGCAATAATCAGAATATCAACCGAATTGGGTTAACCCACACGGATCTGTACAACATGTATTACTGTGGGTGTGTTGGATTAAGCCTCGTTTATGAAGGGGCTGGATTGCTGCAAGTATAATCTGGACACGTACTAGGCGGTTAACATTCATTCGATGTCTTGTAGGAGGTCTGAGCAGGACCAGTAGCAGACGTTGGTACAAGAACCATATTATCCCTATTGTAAGCAGACAGCAGATGAAGCAGATGCGTCTTCGGGCGTTCAAACTCAAATGTTGTTCGAACCTCCTTCTATTGAAAGTTGTCTAGGTCGTTTGTGGGCTCCTAATGTATCTGGTACAACTTACATAAAAGAGAATGTTGGTAAGACAGCTTTTCACTCTCGACATCACAACTGAATAATAGTGATATGTAATTTTATTTCACACTCTTTGAAGTAGTGACACCGGCTTACAATTCAATTAAGTATCGAGAAGTTGTCGAGTAACGTCAGCCTCTGACGGGGGAAGGGATTGCGAAGATCTGTGCCTATTTCAAGGAGCTGCTGCGGCATTTCGTCTGCCCCACACTGCTCGAAGTTAGTTCTTAACATCGCGGCCGATCTATGAACGGATATCATTGATACTCAAGCTGCGTGAATGATGAAGTTCAGTACGGATAATGGTGGCAGGAACGGAAAATCCGACGCACTCCACTAGTAATATTCGCTAACAACATGCGTGCAGGGTGAACTTGAGGTCGGTCGGCAGGCAAACCAGAGTTACAGGGAGGCCACATGTTTTTGTCACTGGTGCAGTGGTCCATCGAGCAGCGTTTAAAACTCCGTTCGAAGCTAGCCGCCAAAGTCCCAACAGAGTTCACCTCAAAGCTGCCATTTCCCAGATGAGTTCTCTATAGTCGATGCAGTTCTAGATGACGATCAACAGCCAGGTTCCCGGTTACTTAATTTTGTGGTGCAAGTGACGGTCTGGGTCTGCCTGACAACGGGACCAAATACATCACTCCATTTGAACATATTCTTGAATATTCTGGCAGCAGTCATATCTCCTCCCTGTCATTATTACGACAGAAAATCCAATGAATCGCTGCTGTTACCTCCAGCTTATCTATGAGGTACGATCTTCTTTCTCGATAAACATTTTCATTTTTGAACAGTCCGCAGGAGCCCGCGCGTCGCACAAGAAAGTGTAGTAGAAGAATTCTACTGATCAGAGTCCGCAAAGCTGCCACTAGGAGGCTCGGATCCGTCCGGTGGTCCTGACTCCCGAGTCTAGACTCTTGAGCATCATCGGAAGTAATAAGGCAAACCTAGTCTACAGACAACATGCAGGCACTCGAGGGGACGACAGCCGACTCAAAAGTAAATTTCTCCTCTGTCTCAGACATCGTTCTTGCTCTGCAAAATGTTGTGAGTACCTAGTTTTATAGGCACTCGCGTCTGCACATAATGATGTTGATTTTCTTCAGCTCGCACGTTCACAAGTGCCCGTATGTCTATTCCTATATACATCAGGCGTTATTTCATTAATAATGATCATCAGATTCCAGACCTCGAAACCCCATACTCCCAAGTCACTCCTCCAAATACGAACTGCATTGCCATCGAGCTCAAAGATCAGACCGTTATCAGCACCATCATCGTTGAACGTCATCAGCAGCTAGATGCAATTTTGCACGATATTTCAGGTCTTGACACAGTCATGGATGCTATCAAAGATATTCGCCAGAGACTCATCAAACAGAAGGATAAGGTCGTTCAGTCCATGACTCTGCACAAGAGACTTGCATCAGCTCTCTGGCGCTTACCACCTGAAATCTTATCCCACATCTTCATGTACTGTCTCCCGAAAGAACAGTACTTGTCGCCTGCATCGAGCATGGCCCCTATGCTGCTGACAAGAATATGCAGACGGTGGACGGATGTTGCTGTGTGCACGCCCGCTTTATGGTGCAAACTGTTTGTGGATGCCGACTATAGTGACTGGCAACTAACAGCCTTCGGTTGTAATTCATGGCTCAAGAGATCACGCCAATACCCTCTCTCATTAGCAGTGAAGTGCGTTGCAAAGGATATCACCTACCAGCGAATCCTTCTTCAACCCTATCTGAATCAAATATCGTCTCTCTTTGCATATTTTCCATTGTATTGCACCGACACTCCATTTATGTTAACAGAACTCGTGGCACTGCGGGAGCTGGTTATACATAATCATGATCATAAACCGGCTCTTTTACAATGGATCTCGCGACTGCCGCCTAGCCTTCGCAGTCTCAAGATGACTGGGTTGTCGTTTAATTTCGAGCAACTATTTTCTTTAAATCCCACATGGTTCCACCTAACAAATGTCCATGCCAGAATACTTAAAGAGGGTGAAGTCCTCCTCTTACTCCGTCTATGTCCCAACCTCTCCTCGTTAACGGCTCGCATTAGACCTGAACGACCCGGACGACAGACATTAATGCCATACACACACACCAAACTTCAATCCTTTCGCATCACCGCTCCACGCACACCTGATCACAGTATATCTCGCCTGATGAAGGCTCTTTTACTCCCCGATTTGCGGGTGCTCGAGGCTATCAATGTAACACCGTGGCCTCACAATGAGTTCAAGGCATTCATGGCACGCTCAAGGTGTCCCCTGGAAACTCTGATTTTTGGCGCCGGAGTGACGGTAAAAAATGACCAGCGAGCGGAATACATTGCCCTCATCCCTTCCCTTGAAGTAGTAGTGGATCCTGAGCTTCCCAATTGTCATGACTTACTCATTTTGCAATATATCAAGTATTCTTCATACCATCTAGTATAGCACAAATATAGATCTCCGAGCAGTTGATAATTTATGATCAGTTTGCGCCCTATAGCGCACGCATGCGTTGGCGTTGTTGCTGTGGAGTGAAGCAAGATATACGTAAGAGGTGTTGACGGAGGGTGTGTTTAAGAGGCGGTGTAGATGCTCATCCGTGAAGAGCAGTGAACCAGAGCCTCTTGTTTCGTAATACATTGTTAATATCATGTTCACGTCACAGGGAACAACGGACTCGGACAGTGACACCTCAGTAGGCTCGAAGCTGCAAATGAGACGCGTCATGACTCATAACGTGTCTTGTCGGCGAAGTAGTTCATAATTTATCGATTGCATTAAAACACGCATGACATAGTTGAATTACAGTAGAATCTTGAGCCAGGGTCCGTATCTGGGCTTGCGTTATCTACATAAGCAAGGCGATCAATGTACTTGCGAAGCACTAGGTACTCCACTCTACCCAAGATTGTCGGGCAGCAGAGCCTAGAGGAATGCTGCCGTTCGTTTTTTGTTAGTAGGTAGCTTACGGTGGGGTTGGCCCTCAATCAAGTGAGGTCTTGTACCATCGATACCTATAAAATAATAGATGCTCTCCCTCTAGCCTTCAATCAGATTGCGTTACCAGTATTGAAGACAAGAGGTATGGTTACTGTTATTGGGACATTACTTGGTAGGAAGTTAGTTATGGGTCTGGGTGCCCCTCTCGATCTTTCCATCTGATGATGGCAGTGGGAGAGACGAGAGGGATTAGACTCGGAACCACTTATTAATATTGGCACAGGGATCGAGGATGACCATCAGTTTGTCCCTCTCAACCTTTCCTTCTGCGCATTGTAGAAGGAAAGTGTGAAAGAGCGATTAGACTTGGAGTCATCTATTAACATTGCCACTGGAATCGGTTTGTGGTTGCACTCGCCGTGCAACGTGCTCAAAGACGCACCCTGAATGCCTGGTTCAACGAATTCCGTAGGCTTGACTCACTGTTCCCGCTTCGAGGGTTCAGGTCGCACTGACACACGCAGTTCTATCGGATATACGATTGCAGCTCATATTTCTTATCAGTGTAAGAAGGGGGACTGTGTGTAATATTATGTGTCGATACGCCCTTGAACTGGTCCTTGAAAATCGTCACTAGATTTCACTGGGAGAGATACAAAAGTAGGCTACTGCTGATAGTAAAATGTGGACGGTTGTTTGGACATCTCACAGAACTACTTGCCTTTTTGGACTGACACGTACTCAAGGTCATTGGTTTCTTATCACATATACAGCTGTTCATACTTATTCTTCTTCTCCCTGAGCACCACACCACTCTTTCATCTCTGTTAAATTTGAATCAATGGTACTTGTATTGAACCAATATCCTTATATTGATGCTAACACAATACGCTCATCTAGCCTACTCAGTTTGACCTGAAAAGGAAGAATGCTCAATTCGCTAATGCAGTCCGGTCGGGCAAGAAGGCAGTAAAGCCTTCACGCCAAGAAATTATGGCAAAAAGAAGTCCTATCAGCCTTTGGGCTCTGGGCGTCGTTTTATTTGTTGTTATAGGTGGCGGTGAGTACAACCTGTCCTAACGTGCTCATTGAAATCTGACAACGCTGCAGTGTTATTTGAACTCGCTAGATTGGTATTCCTGTAATGGGCGGACACTCTGACAAGAGTAATATATACACGACACACTACTCCATACCGTCCGCCACTAGAATTTTCGAAAAGGCATACGTTACAAATATTGTATTCATCATGATCATCAGCTTTGGATTTCATCATCATTCCTCTCCGTTTCGATTTACACCAAACACTCAACTATCCTCTACTTCCACGTCCACACCAGAATTACTCACGCTTGCGCTGATACTCATACTTTGACTGCGTGCACTGTTAGCGCCACTAGCTGCTACTGCTTTGGAAGGACCAGCTTCAGGAACGGATTCGATCCCCTCCATAGCGTCGCCTTCGAGCTCCCTCTCATCGATCTTGACTTCATCGCCGGCCCAGATGCGCATGGTGGGTTGCCAGACCATCACTACGTTATCTTCTGAAGTGGTGGATGCGGTCCAGTTCTCGGATGTTCCTGGTGCCCAGCAAAAGTCTGTGGGACGTGCGGTATGGCCTGGGACCAACACAGTATCATGATCTGAGCAGGGATACATGCAAGTGTGACGTACCTCCGTGAATGAACATGAGCTCCGGAGGTCCGTCTTCCTGGTCATCTGGCGACTGTTCCACGCCAATCTGGGAAAGGTCCCAGATGTTGATCCTTCGATCTCCTGAAGCAGATGCAAAGACTGTAGCAGAATGGGGAGACCAAGCGAGATGGAGCACTTCGTCCGTGTGTGACTCGAAAGTGTGCAATTTTTTAGTAGGAGATCTGATATCGTGCAGCACAATGGTCTGGATAGTATTAAAATAAACTTCACCCATATGAATGAATGAATAAGTGTATACGTACCTTGTCTGCACTGCCGGTTATGATAAGCGATTCACATGATGGGCTGAATGCGCATGATAGTATTTCTCTGTCGTGTGCTTGAATTTTCGTTGTAGCTTCGGTTGGAGCTCGAGTGTCCCAGCTGAGGAAAAAGTGAGATTGGTTGGATGGAAATGCAAAATAATCGCACTTACAGCAGAAGCATCTTATCATCTCCCACACTAGCAAATATGTTCTCTTTGGTTGCATGCCAATCTACGTCCTTTCAACGAACTAGTTAGTAACTTGCTCGCAAACGTACAGGATGGCACGAACCCCGACAACAGAGTTGTGTCCCTTGAAAATAGTTGTCGGCTCAATGGTGCTAGAGCCCTTTGTATAGGAGTTTATATCCCTGGAGAACATCAGTAACGAGACCATGCCCAAAGATGTTCCTCTTACCAGTGGCACACTGTCATATCCTCTGAGGCACCAAGAATATGTCCGCCCTTCACCGGGTTCCAGGCCAGACCAAACCTGCTCGCAATAAGCCTTAAATACATCCAAACCAATCAAACTACCCACCCTTCCTTTGTCTGCCCGACCAATCTGATATCAGGTTTACAAACACCCCCTCTCGGAGGCTCACACGAATGCTTCGTCCGATCAAAAATGAGCACTTGTCCAGAGATAGCTTTGGTCGCAAGCAAATCCGGGTTCTGCGGCATGTACCGCGCACGATTAACCTCACCATCGTGGTTGAATTTCTGGGTGATTTGGATGCGAGGCTGAGGAGGGATGGTGTGTCCGCCAAGCTCACCGCGTTGTTCGTCGTAGTTGTCGCGGTCGAGTTTTTCGTCGCGTTTGGGGATTTGCACAGTTGCAATTTGAAGGTAGTCTTGGGCTTGACCAGAGGTGTGAGTTCCAAGGAGGAGGCGGTGGGTTGTGTAAGGCTTGTTTGCCGGTCTTTTTGCTAGTTAGATGAAGGTTGGAAGAGGGTGATGGTTTCTTACGTGTCTTTGTCGGGGAACCATTGGCACGTTAGACTTGGCCAGTCGAGTGCATGCGTGATGACTAGGTCATACAGATACGGTGCGTTCTTTTTCCTGCAGAAGTGTCATGATTTGGAAAGCTTTCAGGAAAGTAGGATTATCTACCATGTTTTGTACTCCTGAAAAATGATCATCCTGCTAAATTGGACGAAATTTCGAGGAGGTAGATTGTTGACTGACCTCGTTTATGAGCTTGTTTTCCTCCTCAGCAGCGAGATCATCTTCCATATCCTCGTCTTGAACAGTGGGCTTCATCTCAGATGGTAGGTTGTGCGAGATAGGTGAATAATATTGTATGTAGCGAGTCTGGGTCAGTCAAGAACGCGATGGAACAAAGGAGGAAGGTAACAAGGCGCGTCGCGTCCCGCGCTTACGGATTATGTACATACACCTCCCAAACGGTAAGCGCTAACCGGCGCTATGTTCGTATATCACGCAGTTATTCAAATTCGTTCATAAGACTAAGTTAAACGCGTTCCGAGCAGCAGGAGTAAAATCATTAGAGCAGTTCGGATGATATTACTCATATATCGAATTTACGTCTGCTGCACAGAAGATGGCAGTGGCGATCTATAGGTATATTCGACGGAGGAAAGCAGGGCTACACGACCATTATAGATCTTTCTCCCATCTAGCAACGAGCTTCTCGAGGTCGAACCGTGGGTCTTCCGGGTTTGTGATGACTGGAGTTCAAAGTTAGTATACATGTAGGAATACGCGCATAAGATGCGAAAAAAAAGAGTCGGAACACATTCCGTGAATATCAGGAAATTTGATAGGAAAATATTACAAGCACGACTCACCGCCGTCCGACTCCCTTGCACTCTCTTGCTTCTGTCTCCATGCATCCTTCGCCTGTGCTATCAACTGTTCACGTTGATGTATTGCGTGGTGTTCCTTGTCTTGGTCATGAGCTTTTTGCAGTGACCGACGGTGGTAGATGCCGTAGAAAACACCTGAAAGGAGAGCACTGTAGCGAGCAACCTAGTTCATAGCGACTTGAGTTTAATACAGCAGACAGGAAGAGCGGCGCACGTTTAGTGTGGTGGACATTGTTCGACCTTTTTTTTTGACTCTCAGTAGGAAAGTTAATTCTAAGGAAGCTTTGGATAATGAAATATTAGCAAGCTAAGCAGATTGAAAGCGAGAAGGACTAACCTGGAGTATGCTTATAGAAAAGCTGCTTTGCAGGTTTCAGCGGAACAAGTCGGCGTTTCCCGCTGACGTAAATTTTCCGTGTGAGGGAAGCCTCCGTCGCGACCATCTCATCTCCTTAAGTTAATGACTGATCATGCACATGTCCCGCTCTTGCAAGGCAGTTGTTTCTGTCGGGCCGTTTCATATGCTGTCTTTACTCCTCCGATTTTGAGCGCGTATTGTCACTGTATGACCTGTCAGAGATTGACTTGTAAAGTATAATCACGTCGGTTTTGATGAATATTAATGATTCTCGAATTACAGCGTGTCCATTCGTTCACACAATGCATTTCGACGCTTCTGCATTCACATGGACACATCCAGAACCCCACGAGTCTCGATTAGATTTCTACGACAATATCCTCAAGCCATACAAACGACGGTTTAGATGCAAGACCTGCGGCGTTGGTGTTGCATCCTACAACTCTAATACCAACCGCGTTAGCATATGGGGCGCGACTTTGAATAGGAATGAGGATGGGAAGATAGTCGGCTGGGATATTGCCAAGCCAACTGCTCATCAATTCTATGGAACACGGATGCTGGATGTTAATGATAATTTGACTAAATGGGAAGGATATCAGTCGAATTCAGAAAATCTGAATTAGATACCACTGAGCTCATTGTCCACAATGACGGGGAAGTGGTTGTGGTTGTGGCCTGGGCGCTCCGAGTTACCCGAATCAACCACGGCCAAAGCAATGTTTAATTGACCAAAATATATTGTACACTGCTTGATTCTTCTCTTCTACCATCAGTTACTCACCACGTCAGCGCTCGCGACCACCAACACAAATTTTGGCAAAATTTTCGAAGATAAAACATGGACGAAGATGTAGATATGGATGCTCCTCAGATTTCGACGCTAAGGGAAGAGACTACTCCTCCTCCACCCTCTCGAACTTCCAAATTTCGAGTAAAGTTACTGGTAACCGAGAAGAAGGGCAAGGGCAAGTCGTCCTCACCTAGTGTATCAACTACCAACAAGAAGGCTGTTCCACTACTACCACCACCTCCACCACCACCACCTGCTCCGCAGGCACAGGCGCATAGTGATGATGACGTCGAAGAGGAGGACGAAGAGGACCAACTCATTGACGACGAAGATGAGTTACAACAGTCTGCTTCTACCCCTGCCATGGCTGGTGGTACCAAGCGGAAGGCACCAGCGAGGAAGCCAAAACCACGGAAGAGTGAAAAGCAGGATAAGGAAGTCGACAAAAAGCTCCATGGTAAGCCCCTCTTCCGAATCAACCGAATTCTGTTTAAAGGTTAGAATAGAAACAGGCGAGGAGGCCGATGCGCAGGATGTCAGTACACCCGCAGTTGCAGATAAACCGCCTCCGAAGAAAAGAGCAGCACCCCGCAGGCCTACTGCTGCTCAACGGTCCAGAGCCAAGGCTCCTCCCAAGTACGTAAAACCAAACTTCAAAATATATCAATAAATAATACTTTTCAGGGCAGCGAAGATCTTGGTAGTACCTTCGTTGGATGAAGGAGTGCTGAGTGAATGTAAGTACTGTTTCGCTTCTCATGTACTTCATATTAACTTGGTCTGCATCAGCATACGCCGGAACTGCACCCTCATCACCACTTCCCCTCACTCGTGAGGGGGGCTCGGAACACGAGGACACAGAAAATGCTCCTCCCCCTCAAGCCGAGGGTACAATAGAAACTGCACCCCTTCCTGTCTACCCTCTACCATCTAAACCATTCCCAGTGCAACCACCCCCAAAGATTGGAGCAGGCTTCGCACCGATGCTGCCCCTCGACCGAAGCGGAAACAAAATCCGTCGTTGGAGAACTGCAAACCGTGAAATACGGGGCATCGCAGGCGGGCGATGGTTTGCTAGAACATGGGTTGGCGATAAAGAGTCTGAATACGCCAATGCAACAGCTGCAGCTGCAGCTTCACATAAAAATGGCGATACAGACAAGATTACGACGCCAAAAGGTGGCGGTTCCATATCTGCGCCGTTACTTGGGAAAGGGTCTAGCAAATCTAAGGCGGCACGTGCCATGTCGGGCATATCAGCTGCGCCTTCACGAGCAGGCTCCATCATGGCTGATCATCACCCTGTGAAAGCGCCTTCGAAAATGCGTAATATTGTTGCTGGGCCGGCTTCTGAAGAGGGTAATGATGCTCCCGTACAGAACACGCCAGAGCAGATGGAGTCATAGGTGGTTTGTTTCATGTAATTATTATGTTTTGTATTTTTTACATTAATGCCATACCCTACTATACTGTCGTCCACGTCTTTCCCTCTATTAATGTGATTAGTTCTGCAGTCTATGCCGTGTGACCGACTACTTCGTGTGACAAAGCCGACATCGACCTCAATTTGGTACCACTGCTACTTAATACGTAGCTTGCAACGTTTAGTCCCGCTGAGCGCGCTCTCTACTCGAGTTCCCCGGCCTGTGGTGCTTCACAGGAGACCATTTGCAGGACCAGGATACACAGCTATATACCAGCCGCGTCTAAACCGATTATGTCCAGCAAAAGCCCCGCCATCGCGCAGACTAGCACTGGCGGAACCCCAGGCACGAATACGGTTACGGTGCTAGACCCTGCGAAATCGAATACTAGGGATAAATGTACGCATTCCTGCAGGTTCCGATGGACTGTCTTCGAATGGCTGACTGGGGTTGCTACAGTGCACCAAATATACGCTTCTGATCCAAAATACAAGAAGTACACACAACAAGTCGAGAAATGTCTCAACGCATTTGATAATGTACACGAGTGGGCAGACTGCATAGCGTTTCTGAAGCAGTTATTGAAGGTACTTCCTTCTACACTGCCTTTGGAGCATTAATTCAGCGCGGTTGTGCACCCACAGACATTTCAATCATACATGCAATTCAAGGAGATCCCATACAAGCTCATTGTTGCTAAACGGTTGGCACAGTGCTTGAATCCTGCTCTACCGACTGGCGTGCATCAACGTGCTCTTGATGTTTATACGCATATACTTTCTGTGCTTGGAGTGAGTGTGACGTTGTCATTATATGGTAACTTCTGATGTATACGCGATGCTAGACGGAAGGTCTAAAACGGGACCTACCATTATGGTCGTCCGGTCTGTTCCCATTCTTCGAATATGCCGCTACATCAGTCAAGGTATAACTTTGTTCATGTTCTGCTTCGTCCAGTACTGATTGAGACAGCCAATACTTCTGACCATATATGATACACATTACTTGCCTTTACAAGCTGGCTTGCGACCTGTGATGAAATCGTTTATCCTCGCCCTGCTTCCGGGTCTTGAAGAGGAGACTGGCGAATTCTTTGACAAGGTATCTTACTGCTCCATTTCACACATCTGTATCTGGATGCGGTTGACGCAACTGGTATAGGTGCTAAGCTTACTCGATCGACTGTCAGGAACCGTTTCCCCCGTATTCTTCATCCAAAATATATGGCTCATCATGATAACCATGTCCTCTGCACGTGGAACCGCTCTGAACTTCCTCTCTCGCCGACTTCCTCGATTACACGCGGATGAAGGTAAGACTGATTTTGAGTAGTAACTTCCATTGCTCAGTATGTTCTAGACATCACTCAGATAGTAGGTAGAGATATAGGGCTTATGATTCGCGCGTTTGCAGCTGCGCTCGAGGACGACAATTTGTTGGTTCGAAGAGGCGCACTCGATATTCTCTTGCAGTCGATGCGGATCGATAGCGCTGCTATTAAACGAGCGCATTCGGAAGATACTGTAATACTCATGAGAGCTGCGACTGGTGTGGTCCTGCGTCGGGATCTATCACTTAATCGACGGCTTTATACCTGATTACTTGGACCGGACGAAAAGAGTGACTACCAAACCGTGTACCCGCGATAGCATGCTCTTCAGTCGTTGAATACCACGCTCAAGGTAGGATTTGATTCAGGATGTATCGAGACTTTAATAATTGTCATTAGGATGAAATGTTTGCACCTTCAGGGGAATACTCCGAATCTAGACCGTTCAAGATCTTTATTTCGCTGTTGGACAAGTGGGAGATAGGATCGGCCTTGACTGATATTCTTGTATTGGACGCTCTCAAGGCAATCCGATTCCTGATGCAGCGGGACGCGGAGGAACATAATGAGGACGTACGTTCTATTTCTTAGGGTTTGAGGTGTGAGCATCTTATATGTCTTTTTCAGATTTCTATGACTGCAAGTACATTATACGAGGCTGTTGAGCCGAGTATTCTTTGGAAGCAGTTATTGACAGCAATAATGAAAGATTTGACCGAAGACAGCAAACCAGGGGTCAGCTTCGCTGTAGCTCGGCTTCGGGTAGTACAAGCTCACACTTTATTTAGGCAATTGATTTGACTTTGTTCCTACTACGTTCACTGCCTATGCAAGATGATGAAGCTCGCAGCATTCACCTACCGGTTATTTTTGCCGCAATAATGGAGGTACTACAGGTGCGAATGTTATCTCTGGGATATGATGTAGATGCTGACCCGTGACACAGCGTGAAATCAACAGCGACCCGTCCAAGGCTGCCAAAGCTTCTGTTCGAGACTGTTTGGCTCTGCAAGAGGAGATCTTCCAACACATACCTTTAGAGTCCCTCAGTCAGCGGCCCGGGCTGAATGCAGCACTTCAGACATCAGCTTCGTCTCTGAGCTCACTCGCATTCGCCTACGCATTTTACGGGCTCGAAATGACCGAATCACATTCGAGCAGTGAAATGCATAATCCTTTGATGACTGTTTTAGAACATATGTTTTGTATAAGTCAGGTGCTGTCACGATCAATCTCAGCTCAACAAGGAGGCTCGATAGAACTTCGAACAGCATTGTCACAGGTGTTACGGGTCTTGTCGGGTCTTGTCCGTACGGCGGACAGAAATTGTGATGCGACTCTCACTTTGTCATGGAAACCTTCTGAATGGCTGTACTCCATGCTCGATTGTCTTGACCTTGAGGTATGCATGTGGTGCTCTTTAGTTGTTGACTGGGAAACTTATATGTTTATCTTCAGGCCGCTAGTTTCACCTTGGTGGACCAGATGGTGTCTTTGATATTATCTTTACATGGTGCGCAGAAGCTCAGCCCCAAGTTGTCAATGGATAAAAGACCCGTTGTTAGTCGCATGGTAAAGAAGGTTTGTACGTTTGACTACAATTGGAGTTGATCTGATGAACTTGGATTCGTAGCTTTTTAGATACCTTCACGCAGACTTGGCTACTTGTCATGTGCGAGCTGTCAGTCTCTTATGGTCCATAGAATCAACGTCACGACCCCATGAAGTTGAGTCGATAATAGCCCAGAGCATGTGTTCTCCCGAATCGAGAAACGTTTCCGAGGCGCACGAAGCTTTTGGAGTGCTTTGGCGGCTGTCAGGTAAGTAAGTGCACGTCATACCATTATCATGCTGACTGAACTTTCTCAGAGGATGACTCGCTTCCTGGAGTGCGCTTGAAGGTGCCATTGATGATAGTTTTGGAGACCTTGAAGCATGATGATCCAAGCTTGCGACGCGTTGGAGAGACGTGGATGCGATGCAATTTGAGGTCGTATATCAGGTGATGCTCCTTTCTGATCTATTGACTGTGTAGAAGGCTTACACGGATCGAAAAGGGTCTTGGAACCTGTCCTTCGCGATCTTCTAGACCCTTCTATCCGCCGGGTATCTAGAATTAGTAAAGTGAGCGGCAAAGAAATTGGGGGCTTTGTCTACGAGAGGTCGTTTGACCAGCGCTATGTCGCTCACCTTCTCGAGATCTTACTCTCGATCGTCCAGTTCGGTGGTCAAGGTTTTTCCAAGTCTGCGCGCAGCACCTTCCTTAAGCGTTCACATGACCATGTATTGCTCCAGAGGCTTAGCTTAGGTGATGGTTATCGATGCTGCTTTTGCCACTGGTTTTAACAATTTACCACCAGCCGGGATAGATGCCAATACAAGCTACCTAGATGCGCTCATCGAAGTATTGTCAAGGTGAGTTTCATTGCCTAAATAGTCATTGCGCTTCATTCTCGTACAGGTTCCTTCAGTCCGAGCCCAAAGATCAAAATATTCCGATTATGCAGCCCCTGAATACGGTCATACAATCCTCTGCCATAGACCTTCTCCAAATCATTGTCGCTCGCGGAGAAATTGAAATGCTCGCTATTGAGACTCTTGAACCAGCGGTCATCGGCAAACTTTTCCTCTGCGTCCATTTACACCGATTGGACTTGCAAAACAAGTTGCTGCGGTTCCTCCACTCCATTATATCTGCTTCGACGTCTTACGTCTACAACGGGAACCCTCCCGAGGATCGAAGTGGAGAAGGTTCCCAGGAATCCGGAAAAAGGGGTTACACTGTCAATTCCCTGCTGACCCAAACCATCACAGATGGTATTTCGATTCCGCAGAATCGTCCCGTGATGCAGCACTGGTTAGATTTCGTGCTGATGGCGGTTCCCCAGTTTCAACCTGCCCTTCAGACTGTTATTTCTCCTATTGCTGATTGTCTTTGCCGACAACTACGCTTGCTTCTCTCAGATGCACTAAAGGCGAACCAGCCAATCGCTAACGAGAGGTATCCTCGCGTTGCAACTGACGCCGAGTTCATCATGCTTCTCAATGCGCTCGAGCGGTTACTTGTGCTTGGCTTGACTCAAAAATCAGATGCCAATTCACAAGAGGTCGACACTCCACTTCAGGAAAAACCTGGAGCTGAGTCGGGAGGTATCTTAGGATATGTCTCAAATGTCTTCACTACGGACAACGCATCTGCCGCTGTCGAAGATCAGCTGATGGCGAGTAATTTGATGGTGTTTTGTATCCGGTCTACCACAGCTGACAGTTGTACAGTCACACTTACCTGGGTACAAATCTCTCCATGATGGAATCCGTGTGTTGCTTGCAATATGGGTCAACATGGTATGGTATGATACCACCAACCTGCGGCCAGAGGTGGATTCACTCTCTGTGATTTATGTTCGGACACACGCTCGTTCTCGAAGAGTCCTGGAGCACCTATTCCGTGCTTACCCGACGGAAGTGTTAGAGTCCATCATTGAATGCTGGGATCATGATGCATTACTACGCTCCAAGGGCTCTGACCAGCCTGCGGCAGGTATCTTCGGCTTGGTCGATGTCCTGATCGCTAATGCACGAAGTGCGGTGCACATGATCTGCGATAGTATATCAGTTCGTATTTCCAACATCTCGGAACGCAGTAGGAAACCTGCAAATGCAAATCTGTGAGTCATCTATCAGCCCAGCGCATGAGTGGACTGCCGAATATGTTACTTGACAGATCTGACGTCGCACTATTCAACTTCTTGGAGCAATATTTCCAACGACTTGAAGGGCCCCTGGCTCTTCAAGTATGGGGTCGATTTATGCTGCTCGCAAAGGACCTAGCATCAAGTCGGGATTTCAAGATCCAGGTATTCTTGGCATTGAAGTGTGTATTTCTCGAAATCATCATTCGTTGCTCATTGTTTATTAGGTGCTTGTGCATTCTAGGCGACAAAGTTACTCAGACCACTGCCATAGACGACAAACGCATCAGGAAAGATCTCCAGGTCCCTTACTTTTAAAGCTATTCTAAGAGTTGAGGTGTGCTCACATCCATTCGTAGGAGACGTTTGGAAAGCTTCTTGATGCATGCGTGACTTTTGTGGGTAAATCAACGGATCAACCAAATTGGATGAGACGTACTACGAAGGAGTCGATGGTCACAAATGGTCGATCTTCCCCTACTCTTCGTGGCGGTGGTTAGTTATTCACACCTGTTACTACTCTCTCCGCCATCTGACGAGTCTTCAGTCTCGGATATGAAGCTGGACGAGAAACCCGATTCCAGCACGGTGACGCTTCCGGACAATGCCAAGCCGACTTGGGGAGCAGAGTTACCCTCCCAGGTAAGTTGTTTATTGACTGCAAGAGATCTTGTCAGTTGAGATTGTTTACCAGATCACCGCATTCATAGCATCAACAGCTGTTCCAGAGCTGCGTCGGTTTTTGATGGATAACGACAAGGTGGCAAGTGCTTGTAGCAATATTGTGTATTACATTGTGAGCCCGGGCATCAAAATAAAGGCCAGGTAAGTCTTACTCTTATCGATGGATGTCAAACTCTCTCAACCCAGTGACAGGCCTCTGGATGCTGATGTGGTTGTGGTCGACATCTTTCGGGAGATGATCAAAATCCCTCCTGCGATGAAGGTTTGGCGAGTGGCAGTAATCGATGTCCTTTACGATCATCGCATCTTCAACTCGAATTCCGGCGTTGCTACGAAGTGGAAACCTATCATCAAAGCAGTATTTGATGGTGATAAAACTTCTTTCCCCGACCTTCTTAGTAAATGCGCATCGTACATTTTATCTGCCACTACTGACCATGTACTTTAGGCCGCGTTGCTACGTCGCCCTCGGCCAACATCTTCACGAACCGAGAGAATGAGATGCTTCTGCGATCATTGAACTTGCGACGGCTTGCATTGGTCCTCTTCACAGGAGAGAAAAATCATTTCTTAACTCAGCTTCCGGCTATACAGGAGAAATTGGTCGATATTCTACGCAATGTTCCATCTCCGATTGTCCAATGTGAAGTGTACCTTTGCATACGAGTGTTGTTGTGCCGCCTGGCTGCGCACAGCATGACGAGCTTTTGGCCCGTGATTCTAACTGAACTAGTAAGATCAATATGTTGCATATCTGTTTGAAACCTGACATGGATTGCAGTACCGAATATTTGAACAAATAATGGATTCGATACCTTCAGATGGCTCAGAAGATCTACAGCTCATCCTTTCAGCCAGTAAATGCCTTGATTTACTACTTACCCTTCAGACAGAAGAGTTCCAGATGTACTGCTTCCTCCTTCTCCATGTTAGTATGGCTAATAACAGATTACAGACATCAGTGGATATTCATCACTGATACCGTGGATGCTGTGTTTCGCCCTGACAATTGGTCCCCAGAATCGATGTTCGATCAGCTCGCTGAAGTAGTTGGCAATTTGCCCATTCCAGAGCCTCGAGTATGTCATCTTCTTCTGACTATCTAAATATTCACTATCCAATTCGCACAGGAGCCACAAGGTACTGAGGTATCACTGCCAACATCAGCATCAACTTCCCTTGCTTTCCCTGTCCATTCCGAACGTGCTTTACGGAAACCCATACTAAAGTCAATCCGTCAGATTGACTCCATTAGGGACCTTCTCCCATTCTTTTCCCATGTGAGCATCTCATCTTACGAGAGCGTGTATGCAAGTAGCGGGAACATCGATTGGGAGGCAGTTGAGCAGGGAATTTTGGATGATATGTTCGATGGCCGTTGAGAGGATGGACCTTTTTTGGTTGTCACTTTAGCATGTACATGAGTTCTGTTCGCTGTTCTATACGCAAAGCACATGGGTATATATAGATGCGAATGAATTCCTAAAGAAAGCAGCGGATAAAAATCAGCAGATATCTCGTTAGAAATCTCCCCAATTCCGTCGGAATTTATACTGTAAACGTTCCTATAAGCTATTAGCTCCACATGCAGCTGCTGAGGAAGCATACCTTGTATGGGAGGTTCTTCCTGCAACACAGGATAACTGATTAGAAAGAATGTGTCGAGAATAAAGGTGAGACTAACCTCGTTTTCTCCACTGGAGTATTAGGTTGCTTGTAGCCTTGTTCGCCGGTCCCCCACTCTGACTGGCTGTTACTCTCCTTGCCAATATCTTTATACTTGACCACCGGATCCTGCTTTTCTGGCGGGACTCCGCGAGTGATTTTGGGCTTCGGCGCGCTCTCAGCGGGGGGTGCACGGGCGGGGGGCTCTTCGTGTGCGCGAAGGGCTTCCTCAACTGTGATTCCTTGAAATTTCGCCTCTCGCTCTGCTTCTTCACGTTCAATAGCTTCGTGCTGTGCAAAGTGTTCAAGGTCTTCGCGGTGAGTGTACGATTCGTCAGTTTGCGTCTCAGGCGTCGAGTGATATTGTTCTGGAGCACCCTTTGAGCTACAAATCGTGAAAGCATGCATTGTACGTCAAACAAACCTTCGTGATGTAAGAAAAACTCTTGTTGCGAGCTCAGTAAGAATTATGACATGAAGTTAGTTAATACTTACCGCTTTCTACATCGTAATGGTGTCCCTCTGCGCCTATATCGTCAAAACTCGGCAGGCCACTTGTCCCAACGGCGGCAAACTCCTCTGGCGTGACCTTGCTGTCCCCATCCTTGTCCAGGAGCTTGAGTACAGTATCCGCAACGTGATCAGCCTTCTTCTGATGTTCAATCTCGTCCTATTACAACGTTAGCACACGATAACTACAGGAGGTTCGGCTACCAAACCTTCGACTTTTTCTGTGAGTACACATGATGGACTCCGTATATAGCTTCTATTTCTTCTCTGTCCCATACACCGTCCCTAAGGCAAAAAGTACACGTCAGCAGTATTCCACCTGGGTTGTGTTTCATTACCTGTTCAGATCGTGAAGTTGGAAGAAACTCTCCATGTCGAAGGAGTCACTGTATCAGCTCATTAGAAAGGAACATTGTAATGTAATTTAATTGCGTACATATGGTGTTCTGTAGCCATCTACCGACAATGAAGGATCAGCACCGGTCAGGATCAACTTGTGGGTCCGTACATGTCGAATGGCGTAGCCTGCGTTAGCAAGTTTTGCGTTCTCTTCTGAGTCTTCATGGCCGCCGTGTGCTGAAACGAGCGACACGAAGAGAATATGAATAGAGAGTGTTGTCAAGACTTTCATGGTAGGGTAGAACTCGTTTCACGGTCGTGACAGAACACAAGTCCAATGTCGTAGCAGTCAGGACCCCCGACACCTCATATACGCAGACCCCATAAAGTCTGTTGCGAAGGTAGGGCTGTGCAATACATACAGCTGGTTGCACATGATCGCATTACATACAGAGAACAACAAAATACGTAGACGTCTAGACTGTCTAGTGAATCTCGGCGGGGGAGAGAAATCCATTCCTAGTCGTGTTTCTAGATGGTGCCTAGCTAGGTGACTCCAAGGTCCATTATATGACTCGGTATAGTCCCATAAGGGTAGCAGCTTTGCGGTTAAGCCTCTAGGGTTGCAAGCCAAACAATAATGTAAAGCCACCAAACATTATGCATCATTGTTTGGCTGCAACTTGACAATGCCCTGACAACTTAAGAATTGAGCACGCCCGTCCGCGCGAAATTCGTAAACCCACGAACTATGTTCTTGGGCTACAAGATAAAGTAAAATTCACTTGCGGTTCCGCCATCGTCAGGGCCCCGGGGAAGCATTGACATGTGTATCACATTCTTCCTGATTAAATCACGATGCACTGGACTTGAATCAGCAATCTTCCCCTTTATCAACCGAACATCATGCTTGGAGCTTCGTGGCCACCGGTAAGTGCTATTCATGGTATTCTTTGGGAATGCAACGGAGATATATGATTCAGTTATTGACAAACGAATAATGAATCGAAGGAGCTTGGTCCAAATGCAGTGAGAAAAACAATGTTAGCGCATGTAGGAATTTAACCAATTGACTCAGATTTACTGCGGAGCAGAAGTGGAGACGATATCACCAGGGGGAGACACATTTGTTGCTCGTATTTTCTCAGAAAGCCTACAGCCGAGGACGACGTGCTGGTGACCAAATTAATATCGACAGCTCGACTTCAGGTGTGCTGATGCGTGCCCATAGGTGGTACACTTCTATGTCTGGGAACATCTCATCAATTCCTGATCTCGTTTTTCTCTTTCGCGAACACAGGGTGCATGCGTTGCGGCATTCCGCGGTCTCTTATCTGATGATTTGGCAACCTAAGGTAGAGTCTGTAGACAATTATGCCATAACAGAGTTTGTTCAGGGTCAAACTCGTCGTTGGGCCATTGGCTGGTCATTCCATGATGCTAGGCTTCCTGATGTATGATTTCTCGTTGACTCCACCGTCACGCCAGTTATTTAATTTATCACTGCCCAGACCTGCGCTCGCGTATCCAACCCAACCTTGCAGAACATTATGCCTTCTCGAAACACGTTGCATCACGCTTTCCCGGGCGCTCGATCTGCAGGCATCCTGACTAGCGCTTTACGAAATGTTCTCAGACTTATTAGTGGCGTAACGGTTGCATCTTCGACTACGCCTGCGATTTATGATCATTCTTCTACCATGCTGGTGCATGCCCGAGGTAACACCTGGTCCCGTGCGGCACGAAGGGGGAAACTTCCAGAAACAGTCTGCGTAGATCGAGAATTGCCAGCCCTGCGTTGTTCGGTTGAATGTCGCGAACGATTATCTTACACTTCAAGTAACACCGGATGCGAGCTTCTGTTCACCTGGGTTGAGGGCAATGACCGGTTGATTTTTGAAAGTTTCACAAGTCATGTGAGTCGCAAGGTCATTTCTACCCTACAAGAATTTGGGGATGCGTAATATGGTATGATTTAAACCTTGTACGTAAACTGTCAGTTTATTTTGCATTCAACGAGTTCATCTCCACCTCAGATTTTTGGTGTCCTCGCAATGCAACCTCGTTGTCTTCCATCTCCGTTCAGAACTCCCCATCGGGCCCCTACATTCTGCGTTCGTAAAAAGAGAACAAGACGCCCAACGTTGTATCTGACGCCGAGGATGTTGCGCATGCTTGTCGTGCATCGGCTGCTCGAATCATGAGGTTTGCAGCATGGTATTGCATCAAATCGTACCGCAGTTTTCATAGATCTGGTGTGGCACTCCTTCAGGAGGCCTGAGTGTAGTGTCCACGTGCGCTGCATGCAGTTCATGCACAGGTTATCCTATGACCACACTTTCGTGGGCATACCCTATTTAGCACAATATAAAACGTTGTCGATGCAAGGGAACCTGTCCAACATCTCGCACGCATTTTAACCTCTATTAGAGCTTCAAATTGGGGGGTCGCTAATAACTTCACTTCATCGAAGATCATCATGTCTACTAGCTCATCCGATGGCCTTCAGGCATCGTGTAAATGTCCCAGGGACTCGGTAGAAGGGAGAAACCTGGTTATTTGCATCGGTGGGCGTTTTAACTTACGATTTTCGATGACGATTATTCATATCTACAGACGGGACATCAAACAAGTATGGTGATAAAGTAGGTTGTCCGACTCACATGCCTTTGATGTTCCTGAAAATAAGTATCTGTATTCAGAATACCAATATCGTCGAACTATATGGCGAAATGGTCAAGAGTAGCAACCAGTTAACGTACTACAACAGTGGTGTAGGAACGTATGCTAAGGGTCATGCACATTTGATGAAACAGATTTCGAGTGTCTTTGATCTGGCCTTTGCATTGTAAGTACTCGTATATTTGACCTTCACGGCTCGCGGTGACAGTAGTAAAGTAATATCAGCCAAACTATAATGGGCGCCTACAGATGGCTCTCAGACAAGTACCGTCCTGGTGATAAGATCTACATGTTTGGTAAGTTCCTTAGACGTTTTACATAGCAACCTGTACTAAAATACGAGGCCAGGATTTTCGAGAGGTGCATATCAAGTTCGTGTATTAGCAGGAATGATTCACGAAGTACCTACCAACTCCAATATATAATCGATGATCTTTCTTATTCATTCCCCTTTTGAAAGATGGGGCTCATATTACCCGGCAACATAGAACAGATTCCCTAGTGAGTGTATTTAATGATCGTTCCTGACAAACCAGCTGACGCCAGTAGTGCCTTCCAGCTTTACTCCGCCATCAACAGTGGAGAGAATAAGGACAAGGAACTTGCGGCAGGATTCAAATCGACGTTCTCGAGACAAGGCGTAGTAATACATTTCATCGGCGTATGGTAAGTATTATCCCTAAGTGCAAGGATACTAGCATGAGAACACGCCACCTAGGGATACTGTTTCGTCTGTTGGTATCCGGAAGGAGAAGATTTTGCCGTCCACCGATACATGCGATCACATTTGCTACTTCCGTCATGCACTTGCGCTAGACGAGCGCAGGGTGAAGTTCCTGCCCGAATATGTCTACGGGGGCATGAGCGATCGATCCAAATCCAAATCGGTGTCAACTCCCAAGGATGAACATGGTGTTAAGGAGGTTTGGTTTGCTGGTAGTCATTCGGATGTGTATGTTTCCCCTGCACCTGAAAGCCAATGTTTGACAACTTGTTCCAGCGGTGGTGGGAAAAGGGAGAAGTCAGACAGTGCGCTTACTTTTCGAGATATGCCTTTACTATGGATGCGTGAAGAAGCTTCCGAGGCGGGGCTTCGGCTTAATCCTCCAAAGGTAGCTTTCACATCTGAAGATTTGACAGAACCCAAGATTACCAACTCGTTAACGTTCCCGTGGTGGACGCTTGAGATATTGCCTGTTAGACACCTTCGCTACAACAACTCTAACGAGCATACGCAATTGTGAGTGACAATGTGGCTCCATTTTGTTCACACATTGAAGACTTGTAGACCGCACCTTGGCAAAGGTCGCATCATCTTGCCCGGCCAAAAGGTCCATGCGTCGGTTCTATTTCGGCCCCATTATCGGTCGAAAGCGACTTTCTGGAGAAATCTCCAGCAATGGCCCGAGGCGATCTACTTTCATGTTGGCACCGACGAGCAGGAGCGGTCGCGGTCATCACAAGACCCACTGGCACAAAATCATACCTGGGAAGTTCCTTTCAAGCGCTCAACCGCAGAAGCTCTCGTTGGTACGATTCATAAGAAGCACGTACTTGATTATGTCGATCGCTTGGCCTTCATGTGTTCATTTGGTGAGATGTCAGATGATTTTGACATACTGACCTCATCTTACGGATTGCAGAACTCGGAGTTGAAGCGGTGCAGGAGGTGAATCCACGCGAGACGCTAGAAACCATACTTGGTATTCGCGGCAAAAATACTGCAGATATTGGAAACGCAGAAGAAGACGAGGAGGAGATCTCTCCACCAGCGGATTTCAAGCAGACCATAGATGATGAGATTGCCGAAGAAGAACATGATCCTCAAGTGCGCCTCAGCGCAGCCGTTGCGTATTGCGGGCTCGGTATGTTTTGTCTCTATTGCTGCCTTGACAAAGTCTCAGAAACGCACAGTCAAGAAAGACGAGATTACGGAAAGCATAATAGATAATCTGGATATTTTTGTCCTGCTCAAAGATGAGGATCGAACGCACCAATGCAGAGCCTGTGCAGCTCTTCCAGCTCTTTGCGGAATCAAGTCACTAAGGAAGAAGCTCCTTAAAGATGATATGATTAATCGAGTCCTTGAGCTCTGTCGAACGGCTGGTAGTGGTGAAATCCAATTGATTGCAATGAAGACGCTGTCATACCTTGTTCAACACTTTGGTTAGTTGCATGGTCCCTAAATCGTTCCAAATCTATCCCCTCATATACGATCAAATTAAAGGTGAAACATCTCGCATCCTTCTCCGACGACCCGATTTCATCAAAGAAATTCTTGTTATGTTGAAAGACAAATGTAAGTCTTCGCCTCGTCAATCCGCTCTTCTTCCTCATTTGCATTTCAGCCGCAGCCGTTGTCGTTGCTGCGTTAAAGGTCCTTACAGCTGTACACAGTCAGTCCTCGCGTAGATTCACGGGAATCAGTACGTTCTAATATCTCGTGTTCAGAGAACATCCCAAAGTATACCTTAACCGAAAACAGACGGATAGAGATTGTCAAAAGGCTCAAGGGGTTGATAAAGCGTCGCGATTTCTTTGTCACTCCGGCTTCTGTAGCTGCATTATGCGAGATTTGTCAAGATGGTCCAAGTACTTTTCCCATTCCCGTGATCAATGCTGACGCTCTTCCGAACATAGACAAATTCCGTAAGGTGGCTATAGAAAGCGGTATTCTTGTCACCTTGATTGACCTGTTTGAGTTCGATAAGCGAGGTTTGAGCGGTGGTCCGCGTGGCTTAATGAAACTCGCAGAATTCGGTTCGTATCTGAAACCGAATTGGAAAGCCCTGCTCACCGAACATCTTATCATGTTACTCAGGGGACGTGCGCAGTGAGCTCGCACGGGGTCTGCTCATCGACAGACTAATTGCGTTCTCGAGAGATAAGGCGGTGGAAAAGAGCAACGAGGCGACTGAGGAGCTTACACAGCTAGCCAAACACGGTGTGGTCTGTCAGATATTTTCTGTAGGAAAACTGATATTTGTCTCAGCTGAACTCCGCAGAAAAATCATTGATAAAGGAGGCTTGGACAGCATAGTCGATAATTTGGAAAAACGAGACCACGCATTATTTGCTGCGGATGCGCTTTTGAATCTCATGAAATATGGTGGGTGCTGCGAGTTATTTTGTCAATCATTTTGACTGGGCTATGTTTAGACGACGCCAGGGAACGGATACTGAACACTGAAGTGGACCTGCATTTGTTGCGGATGATCAAGGAGCGCATCTTTGACGGAACAATTGGTAGGGAGGGTATGGATATCCTTGAAGAGATATTCAAAAATGGTTTGGCGATTTGATATTTCTGCACCCTGTGTGGTTCTTACGAGTCGCGCAGAACACTTGCGACCCATTATGTTACAGCCAGATAATGAACCATCACTCTGCAACGGTTCTTGGAATTTTGACGGCAAAAATGCACCCAAACGGCTATTCAAGAAAGCGACAAACTACGTCTTGGATAAGACCATACGCAGATTGGTCAGAAAGCCAACGGATTATTCCGATAAGCCCGAGTACCCAAGAAATGTTATTGGAATTTTGCGCAAGATGCTCGAAACCACTCAACTCGACTCCGTTCAGAAGAGCGCTATAAATTATCTGCGCATTATTGCTGACTACGGTTGGTTTGCATGTTGCTGTTGAGAATCACACTGATCAAAATACAGAGGACGCACGTGAGAAAATGATTGGTGCCGGAATAATAGAACCGCTTTTGTGGTGTCTTAAAGTCCCGAGTTTGGATAACCAAGCTCTTAAAGATATATTAGAAAAGATTGCGCGTCACAGTGAGAGTTTCAAGACAACCCGTTGCGTAACACGCTCACGAAAACATCAGAGACATTACGTGGTGAAATCACACAGAATAGCAAGATACTGGCTGAAATGCTCAGCAGTAATTATCCTGTTGAGATCATCCGCATGAGAGAAACATTCAAATCTTTATCGTCTTACGGTAAAGGCTCACCTAACTCTGAGATTCAAAGCTGACAACACTTCCAGGAGAGATACGCGAGAAAGTTCGGGAGATGGGTGAGTATCAAAACTTGAAGAAGGATACGCTGCACTACTTGGATCCACATCACCACCCCCACCAAAATGGTCGGTTGTTCTGCAACATCGTTTCTTGACGTACTGAAGCATATTTTTAGATCTGTACACCTCTGCATCCGAAGCCATCGAATCGATTATCAAGGCGTATGACACAACAAACGAACCTCTCTTGTTTCTTTTTCTTTTTCTCGTGTCCATTGGGGCATATTACTATCCGCTACTTGCTATCACTTAGATCCATATGACGACCCACTTAGTTATCTTGCAAACATCTGTTTTTGTCACGCTGAGTTACTTTTAGATGGGTATCGCCAAGTATAGGTTCTTGCAACAACAGACTTCATTTACTAGATGACTAACTTACGATCCTGACCTGGTTGCTGAATCATTCAACAAAGCAAAGTAAGATAGGCTGCAACTTTTTCTCCTTTTTCTCAGTCGCATCAACAACTACACTGGAAATAAACGTGAATGAGGTGTAGACTGCGGTGTTCAATACGACGTGAAAGAGGAGCATAACCGAAGCAAGTAGTAGGCTGGGTATAAGGGATGTGAAAATGAATAATGGACAGTTGAATGCAAGTGCGTAGAAGAGAGTTGCATCATAGTTGTATAGGAAGGTCCTGGTTTGGCGTGTGTGGAAACAGCAAGATAATGGAAGGGTGCCATAGCAAATGCCAAAGCGTATAAGACTGCTGACTGCCACTTATTCTTATCTCACGTCCGTGTCTAAGGCCCTTTTGATGAATAGGCAACTGCTACACAAGGCAGGAGTGACGCACTCTCAAACTTGCAATCCAAAACTCAGAAAACCGCTGTGCGACACCGACAAGCGACAAGATGCGATGCAGTGGTACAGAGTCCGTCACGATATCAACAGCTGTCAGCTGAGCACCACTTTACTGAGAAGACAAAATCATGTTAGTTTACATAGACACCCGGGAAACCAGTTGTATCGGATCAAGTCGTATGCAAAGAAAAGTGAGGTGTCAAAAGTGTGTGAGACTATTAAGCCTCCTCCACTAACGTGGGAGTCGGGGATGGGGAGCCTCCATAGATGGATTTCAAATGCTCTTCCTTGGATAAGTCACCCCGTCTTCGCCTTCAGATCCCTCCACAACGTGGTAAACAAAATAGCTCCAATACCAACCATAGCAATCTCCAATCCCACAAAGTTCAGCATCCCCACTGAAACACCTGAACCACCCCAGACCGCACCCGTAACACGACCAGTATAATTGCTGTACTGAATTGCCATCGAAGTGCGGCTATTCCACTCGGGCGGGAGCTGCTTGCTGAGTAGACTAAGAGTCACGGTGGTCGCAATGTTAAAACCGAGCGCCACGGTCCACCAACATACAAATAGTGAGCCGTAATTGACTTTGCCGGTACGGAGGATGGAAAGGAAGATGACAAGCCCTGCAAGGCCGAGAGACGTACCAAATGCGAGGATTTTACGATCTTGTATACGACGTGCAGCTAAGAGGTTGAAGAGGAGGAAGGGGAAAGATGTTATTCCGCCGAGAGCGATGAAATTTCCTGCGGTAAACGGAGACCAGTGAAAGTTTTCGGCAGCGGCACCAAACACAGGCAAATTGACTTCCCAAGAGCCTAAGATGAAAAAACAGAGCATCGAGAACCAACACATGCATGCAATGACACCCCACTGGGATCGCGTAATCAGCGAGAGCTGTGCTCTGAGCGATTCGTTGACGGGCGAAGCAGGGCGTGTGGTAGGCGCTGATGAATATTTGGGAGAAGCCATCGTATCTCCACCTTTCACTTCCAGAGAAACGATGGGAGGAGCATTTAAATCGCCTGCTGGCTGCAATTCCGCGATGGTCGGTGTTTGAGGAATGTCTTCGAAATATTTTGTCACCAAAACCCAGAAGCCGACGTAAATCCCGGCCATGACCCATCCTGGGCTTGTATAACCGTTGAAAGTTGAGTTTGAGAACCCGACTTTATACAACACGCCACCAAGAAATGGGCCAAGGCTTATGCCCATGCCTTGACAAATGACCAACCAGCTGGCAAGTGTTGTTCTTCGCCTTATACCAACGATTTGGGGATCCGTGCAGTACCGCTTGCAGTACATGAACATGGAAAATGCAACCCCGTTGAGGCAACGGCCGATCAGAATCAAATATAAGAAGTTGGCCCGGAAAGCCAGAGCGTAGGCTACGTGACCTAGAATGGCGAAGCAGCAACTGACATGAAAAGGCATCTTGTACATCCCTAAGAGCAGAATGAAAGATTGAATGTTAAGATACCATCCGAAGACATGACCTACACATACCTTTATCGTACTTTGTCAAGGGAATCAACGAAAGACCAGCGAAAGCCGTCGGAATGCCGATGACAACTCCAGAAAAAGTAGCATTTCCTCCCAAGTACTCTGCATATTTGTTTGATGATGAAACGATGATAAAAAACGAGAGCTATGAAGGCGGAAGCAACTTGAATGGATGACAGCTGTATAGTGCTTGACATTGATATCTTACTTGAAGGAGGAGATTCATTGAAATCATGATGACCAGAGATGCCATCCCCGGAAGCTTGAATTCCTCTTCATCACGATTGTCGCCCGTCTCATGGCGAGACGAGAATGGGTTGATTTGGTTCAGTAGTCGTGTGAGGTCCATCACCATGAAGATCATCTGCACGAACACGCTAACGCGATCATTTTAAATTGTGAGTCATAGCAAGAGTTGGGTCATGCGTTGCATGTGCTAATCTTCCCCGATAGGCCGATTATGATAAAGGAAGACCGGAGGAAGACGGTCCTTCACTCACACATACTCAGGTGAAAACGAGCCCCGTTGGCTTACGTCATTTCATGAAGTAAGTAATGGTCTCTTTAAGACTCTTTATAGGCACCGAGAAGTGCTTGTTTTTGTCACAGTATGAACTCGTTAAAGGTTGCTACCGAATGATCCAGTACAGGATGCTATCTAGTGAGACAGCAGGCAAAACTGTCTTCTTATGATACTATTCACTTGCTACGGTCACGATACGTACTATCAGATATGTTGCAATCGCTGTAAGTTGCTGAGAGTCAATACAGTATAATTTCTTGCCACATTTTATTGAATCCTTGCGCTCACGGTGACTCGGATTGAAACTATCTCGTCATTACTTTGGACTGACGTGGCTAAGGTTCCAAACATTGTTATCGCGTTCGCTAGCACATATATATGATAATGTGCCACCGAGTATGATCATTATGACCTTCCAGTAATCCATGTTCTCCGCTGCACCCTTGTTGGCATTCCTGGCTTTGTCGGTCACAGGATCGCCCGTTGAAGTTCGCAGTTCCCGCATCACCCTCCCCATGACCAGGAGACCAAAATTCTCCAACGGTACCAATCTCGTGCAGCAAGATGAAGCTCGCTTGGCGGCCTCTCAAGTTAGGGACTACAGCACGAATGGCAGACGTGCTCACCTTCCTTTGGGAAACGATTATTTTAGCTACATTGTATCAGTTGGCATTGGGGCTCCCCCCACAATCTGTAAGTTCAACACTGAGAGAATATGCAGCTGCTAATGTATTATTGAAGATAACTTGGTTGTCGACACCGGTAGTGCGATCACATGGGTTGGCGCCAGGACCCGGTACGCGCCAACCAGCACCAGCTTCAACACTGAGCTACCTGTGGGGCAAAAATACGGTCAGGGTTCTGTCGCCTTTACTGGTATGCCATACAACAATATCATAAGTTGGAAATACCTACGATCATCTATAGGAATGCTATGGACTGATACCGTCACTTTCGCTGATGGGCTCACCATGACAAGGATGCCAATCGGTGTCGCTTCTACTTCGCAGGGCGACATTGGTGCTGATGGCATCCTTGGCATCGGGCCTGCAGACTTATCACTCCGCATCCTACAAAATTCGCCGGAAGAAACGATTCAGACTGTCACCGACTTATTGTATAGCCGAGGAAAAATTTCTCAGCCCCTCGTTGGTATCTTTTTCCAGCCCTCCTCTAAGGATACAGACGACAACGGAGAGCTCAGCTTTGGTGAAATTGACTCTACCAAGCACATCGGCAACATTGCATACACGTAAGCTACCTCAGCCCCTGATCAATCCAGACTGATAGTAATTGTTTTGTTTCAGTCCCATCACCACCACTGGCGCCTCAGCGAGGTTCTGGGGTATCAATCAGAGCATCACCTATGGCACCACGGAGATCTTAAGACCCACCGTTGGTATCATCGATTGTGGCTCCACCTTTCTTGAGCTTACCTCCGGTGTGTATTTAGAGTAAGCAAGTAATAATGGTCTAATCAGCGTTCGATAGATGCCTATGAGAAATACAAGGCTGCAACCGGCGCTGATTTGGATCCAGCAAATGAATTTCTCACTATCACACCTGACAAGTACAATGCTCTACGGCCCTTGGACTTCCACATTGGCGAGGTACGTCAATTCTGTCCACCCTCACACGCCTTGTTCACCATCTTGCACAGGAAACCTACAGTCTTACCCCCAATGCGCAAATCTGGCCTCGTTCTCTCAACGACAAGATTGAGGGTGCTGAGGGTGCTATATATCTCGTCGTTGAAAACAACGGCAGACGCACCGGCTCAGGGCTTGACTTTACGAATGGCTACATATTCATCCAGCGCTTCTACACTGTGTTGGATACCAGCAAATCCCTCATCGGTTTTGCGAGAACTCCGTTCACTGATGCCACCACCAACTAATACGGAATTGCGCAACTGGCTGAAGGATACATCCGTTGGCAGTTGTGTACACCATAGATCGCATCTTTATTATTAGAGCTTGAGTGACCGGTGACTCCGACTCCCAGTTAGGTCTGGTTGTGCTGGGAGTAGCCGGGTTATGCTGGGAACAGAATTTCTGTTTTGGTACTGTGCACCACTCTGCTGGCTTGTGTGATGAGTCTCATTCTCCGTATGCTAACTACATACACATACCTCCGGTTTTTTTCT